>NCKU01000888.1:0-31917 GCA_003675995.1 Dinothrombium tinctorium | reverse complement strand
TTTTTTTTCTGTCATAAATTTAGATGTGAATAAGTAAAATAAATGCTGCACAAGCTTATTGTCTAACGATTGGGACAAGCAAAATCGAATATATGACTCAAAGCGAGTTTGAAATCAAAAATGAGGAAAATTTTAGCAGTGAATTGAAATACTTTGCAACGATTTTGATGCTTAATTTAATCAACTATGCAATTTAGAAGAAGCACAATGGAAAGCTTCGAAACGCATAATGTAGCGAGATTTATTGTGAATAAGTTTTCGGACGCAGAAGTGACAATGGTCATAAATTTGGCAACAAAAATGGGTTTTGAATTGATATGCAGCGTGTGCAGCAGTTACAAAGTGCTTCACTGAAAACATTGATGATTTATTTTTAGTGCAGTAAGGGTCAAGATGAGGGCCGACCAGTGGATTATTCGTATGCAGTGAAACGTTACAAAACTGTAGCATTAAAGTGAAAAGAAGGTGATGACCAGTGAAAAGTGGCGATCAGAATGACCACTGCAGACACATGCATACATAACACAATTCTCATATGCATTTTGCATCTGTTTGCATATCTACGGACAGCTGCGATAATTGAATTTCTCAATGGCGAGCGGACAGTATGACACACACGAGCGGCGTGTATCGCGCGTGTAGGCGAGCAGAGTGCACAGTGCGAGCGGCATGGTTTTGATCGAAATCGATTTTTGCTTATTAATAATTGATGGTGTTTCATTAAACAGTAATTTACATAAAGTTAATTACGCAAGTTTTGAAGTAATTTATACTCGCTTAGGAGACTTCAGGGAAAACAATTGTAAGACAAAAGACGTGAAGTTAGAAAGTAATTGGAGTTCACTTATATTCGCAATTTAATGGTTGAGTTTAGCAAATGCGAGATATTATTTTGAAGGGATTAGAAAAGTTGAGTTTTCCCCAGAAAGCAGCGAAAAGGTGCAGAACGGCGGAGAGCGAGATTGATGCGATGAAATTGAATTAAGTGGAAAACAATGCGAAGGGCGTAATGAGGAGGGCACGTGCCGCGTAGTGTATTTATTTCAAAAATGATTCGCTTTTATAGTATTTAATGGCGTTTGAATGCAGCTCGAGTACCGCAGCGCAGTTTCGCAGCGAACAATTTCTGGTTCGAGGCTTATTTAAAAAGCAGCGAGCGTCAGGAATAGTTGATTTGATGGAAGCGGAGCTGAAAGTTATAATGTAATACATAGCATATAAGCATGAAAAGCGATGTAAAAGTTCATATCATAAAGAGGACCGTGTTACATTATTCATTGCACGCTGAAATATTGATGAAATGCAAAAGCAGCGCGAAGGTAACGAATGATGAATGCGAATATCACATTGCGCTCGAAGAAGAAGCTGGAAAGCGGTGCATAATTGATTGCCAACATATCTCTCTCGCTCTCTCTTTCTATGGTTATATCCGCTCCCATTGCTCGAGACGTTACAACAAAAGGCCGAGTTCGGCTCAAAAAGCAGCCTTCTTCTGCTCCTCATATTGCTTCTCATCATTCGCCGAGAAAATACACACCGTTACCTCGACTATATATTATTATGGCCGCAATTCCAATGAAAATATCTCCAATGGCATGCATCGACCGAGTAATTTTGTTAAGAACATTTCGCTCCCAATGGGCCCCATTGTAAACTTTATATTCATAGGCTTTTAGGGTACTTTTCAAAATTTGCTTCTCTCCAAATTGCAGTTATGAGTTTCTGGCAATAAACTCAACTCAACTCAACTCAACTCGACGCAGCTTATTACAATTTTGCTTCCACTGTAACACAATCCACTTCGCGTGCCTCTATTTACCCTTTGCGAACCGAAAATAATCTCGATTATGTTTTCGCCGCGATTATTACCCGGACTCGTATTCAAAATTTGATATGCAATTTCGCTGTCGCGTGAATCAGGGCTGAGCGAAGAGGCCGCACACTGCGCTCCGTCTACGCTGCACTCGCAGACACAAGATAATCAATTGGCAGTGGCGAGATGAAACTTATATTCGGGCGAAACTGATACAAATTAAAATTGTACTAGGCATCGATTCGCTCGTGACTCACTGCGTTGTGCACACTGTGTGCAGCGGCGATGGAGTTTGGCGTTTTCGAGGAAACTATTTGCACATTAATCAATAAAGCGAGTTTATGATCGCGGCATACAAATCAGTGCCGCGATTCCGCAACTGCATTCAAGCGCTTTCATCATTTTCAGCAGCAAGAATGGAGTGGCCAAATTTTATAGATATTAGCAGAGGATCCGCAGCACTGCACTGCCGCGTCACTTCGGTTTCGCTTCGCCTTTCACTCGATTTGCAAAGCGCATTGTTTTACAGAGTGTAAATTGTGTCGCGAAGAAATGAAAATTGCGTTCGAATGCAGCGCGAGTGTTGAATGAAACACAATAAGTAATTAAAGTGAAAATTTGGTAATTAAAGCGAACAAAAAAATCGAGAGTGCGAACGCCGAGTGCATCTTGTGCGCAAAGCGCGACTTGTGTCTGCGAAAATGAATTGTCGCGTTTGAATTGAATGGCAAAAATGGTTTCGAAAGCGTAAAGCGAAGTTGAGGAGAAATGTGGCCAAAGCAGCGCGAACACACATACAGCGTGTATCAGCTTTAATATTAGCAACAGTGAGGGAGGTCTTCATTTACAATTAATCACCTCTTAATTCGTTTTCCTTCATTCTTTTGCACGTTGTAATTAAAAGCTGCAAAACTTTTGTCGCTTTCGCCATCGCCGAAAAACTTAATTCAACGCTGTTCAACAAAACGATAATTAGTTTCGCTCTCATATAAAAGCCTCGAAAACGGAACAAAAACTTTTTTCGCTCAAAAAATTTTTTATCGCTATAATTACCGAACGAAATATTTTCTTTACTTTCATCTGCTTCCTCCATTCTTTGCGCGACAAACACTCGTTATGCGTAAGAAAGCAACACACCAAATTTAATTCGTTCGATTCTCAAATTAAATTTAATTTTGTCAGCATTTAGCAACGCATGCTTCACTCATCTGCTTCTCTATGTTAAGTAGCCGCGTTCGACGAAATTAGTCGACGAAAAAAACTAAAACATTGCTCGGGATGAATTGAAGAGCGAGCCGAGCGCGGCGACGGATGACAAAAGAGCAAAATGGACAGAGGGCAGCGACGAAATATCCGTTGCGGAAAACATGATCTTGCCTTCCGGTAAAATAAGTAAAGCGGTGGTAATTTAATTAAGCGAAAAAGCGATGCGAGCGAAGAGCAGAGAGAGAGAGAGCGAGAAAGCGAGAGCAAGAGCTGAACGCTGTAAAACGGCTCGGAAACAGTTAATCATAAACGGAGCGATGAGAAGAGATGAGAGCAGCTAACTTTTTCGGCGTTTTGAAATCGCTGCTCGCTCGCTCCCAGTTCGAGCGAGCAGAGAAGCGATGCATAAAAGAAATAAATGAGCGAAGCGCAGTTTACTATTTAATATGGAGTGTCAAGCGAACGATTGAAGCAGAGATCATTGGCCAAAAATGTGTGAAAGCGGTAATATTTACGAGAAGCGAAGTTGAAATTTTTGCGCAAATTTTATTCATATGTTATTTGCTTGCATAACTTACGTTGCACGCTGCGTGTGCATACGGCGAACGCGATCTGCGATACTCGCCGTGAACAATGCGCGCATTGAACGGCAAACTTGTGCAAAACACAGGCGAGGAATTCACGCCAAGCTTCATAAATATGCGAGCAACGCTTGTAATCGTCCAATTCGAGCAAACCAATTTCGCTGTTCACTTTTCGCCGACAAACTCTCCAACTCTGCGACGCCGAGATTAATAACAACTAACTCTCTACCCCCGTTATTATTATTCGCCGTAAAAGCGCGAAGAATTTGTCAGTGGGCGATGTGCGAGTTGTGCGTTTTGTTCGTTCTAAGCGCGAAAGGAAAAGTTGGTTCGCAAACTCAACGCAACTCGAATCGAATCGATGAAATATTTGAGCGCGCAACGATTAGCTTTATTTACACGGCATCAGTCACACCTTCAAATGCCACCCTTTAATTATTATTTCAAACATCATTTATTTTAAAAAGCAGTTCAGTCGAGAAAAAAGCAGCCACTTTGGCGTTAAAAGTGTGCCATAATTTTTACACCCTTTCGCCGTGTTACAAGCATCGCTGCGAACAATTAAGCGTTCGAAAATTATTCGCAATGCACATTTTGGCAAACACGACCACCCCTTTTTAACTGCTTCTCCAGCAGCTAATTTATGTGCACCTCTTCAGCTGTTCCTGCTCATCCTCTCGCCTTCACTCGTAAATATTCGATTTTATGTACCTCTTAATCTGCTTGTTTGCGATCGCCGATCAAGTAAAAACACACAGTTTCGAAATGCGCCTTAATTTATATTTTTAATTTCTCGCTGCTCCTCCGCTCCACTCGCCTACTGATGTGCGATGCGAATAAACACGATTCGTTTAGTTTCCCATCAATTCTCGCTACCAGAAAGGAGTGCATTCAAATTGCCTCGCTTTTTTTACGCTTATTATGATATATGCGCTTGTCTCAACTGTCAATCGACTCATTTCACATATCGCATTTTTTGGCTCCATATCAGTGAGAGTTTTTTCTCTCGACGCGCTCTTCACATCCGACACCATCGACACTTTTCGTGAGCATACAAGTCGCGCTTAATTTTAGTCGCAATTATACAAACTTAATTTACTGAAAAAATGCTTAATTTTAGCTTTGATTCGAAAACTTCGAGGCGAACAGTGTGTTGGAGTGTTATGCGAGGCAACAATCGCAATCATTTATAATAAGCGCCGCACACATGAAGTTAGTGTGTGTTACTGCTGCTGCTACATCATAAAGCGAATGTACACAACGACAACAGAAATTGAATCCGAGCAAGCATCCGTAACGCGATCACACTGCGTGCGACGAGTCGGGCTTTTCATCGATTTCGCTTCCATTTCTTTCTTTTCGAGAAACATTATTTACGCCAAAAAAGAAGAAGAAGAAGAGGGCGAAATTTATAAGTGGAGCGAAGTTACTCGCTGCGCTTGTGTTGCGCCCCAAAGGCAGTGCTTTCAATTTTTATAGTTTATCACCTAAAATATGAATCGATAAAAATTTTTCGCGCATGTTATGGTTATGGAAGTTGCGGCTGCATTCCGTCACATTGGCTGCGTTTATTAAAAGGGGCCTTAACTCCGCGCTCAGGGGGCTGAACGATGTGCTTGCCGTCGATCGCGGCCGAAAATGCTTTTTTATTTAAAGCGTTTTCTCATATTTATAAATAGAAATGCTTTTTTGAATTAAATATGAACGGATGCTCGGCTTTTCGCTTTCAATTGCGTATGAAAAGTGGCGCTTCTTTTTGTCACGTTGTACTTAATGATAAACGAACTTCATTCGTTAGTTATATTTACTGTCGTTCACTGAAAACGCTTCAATTTCAGCAAGAGGATACTTTAATCTTTTGGGACTGAAGATTTACAGTAAATCTTAGCGCTGCTGAGAATGGTGAAAGAAATGTGTGACTCTTTCGGCGGTTTTTCAAATCGCCACTTTTATTGATTTTTCAAATTATTCGTGTAGCTAGTGACGCTTTTTTTTATACTTCAAATTTCTTTAGGGTTAAAAAAACACTTGATCGCTTTACAAGTAGAAACTATTAGTAGAATCAATTCTCACGTTTGTTTCTTCACACAACTTGTGAAATAAAATTAACTTTAAGCAGTTAACACTTTTATTCGCGCCTCTGCTGAATAGTTTAAGAATACTTGCGTAATTTAAGAGGCTTTTCTCTCGCCTAGAAATTCAATTGGAATTCAATTGAATAAAATTATATTTTAAAACACTTTTCAATTTTTAATTACTCATTCTCATCGAATGATTAATTAAATTTCTCTTTGTTTATCAGCGAAAAAATTAATTCAAAAAAACATTTTGTAAAATTAAATTTAAAATTAAATTCGCTTTAGATTATGCTCGCCGTCTTACTTTAAAAGATTTTGCGAAAAATGACAGCAATGATTTTTATTGTCTCTGCTTGCAAGAAATCATTTTCAAAATGCTTATAAGCTGTTTGATTTAAGTAGTCGATTCAAAATAAAATGTTTCGATTATCTAAAGTGAGCTTTACTGGAGTACTTTACAAAGCGAAAAAGCACTTCGTAAAAAAACTTTGCGAATAAAAAAATTAAATTTTTTAATTCAGAGTTCAGCATTTCATTTTCATTTCATTTGAATTTTTGTTTTCATTACATTTATTCTCTTGTTTTGATATTTAATAAAAATTGAAATATTCACATTTTAAAAAAAAGAATTTCAACTTTTGATTATTTGCGAGTTTTGTACGAGACGCTTTTTCGCTAAAGCTTTCGAGTAAAGCTTACTTCAATAATCGAAACATTTTATTTTGAATCAGCTGTATTACCGCGGACAGCAAAAAGCGTACTTTACTGCAAATCATAAAACGTTACATATGACATGCCTAATTTCAATTTATTTTCACAAAAACGTGGCTTTAAATCAATGTTTTAATTTAATCATTTTTATGTGAATACCACAGTGTTCAGATGTGACAAAAATTAAATTTCGAAATATGTGCTGTTGCGGCAAAAAAGTTGTATCGACTGAAACTGTTCGATTTGACTATGACTGCATATATTGTAAAGTTGAAAGTGCAAAGTTATTGTTAAATAGTGTAGATACCTAGTCAATGTTCATATATTAATTGAACTAAACTCGTATTAATCAGAATTGTAACTTACCAAAAGGGGGGAGTATTCGCTTGTAACTCGAAGTGTTTTTAACACGAATTTTAATAGTGTGAAATATGTTAGAAATCGCTTCACTTTAGTGAAATTAGACGCTTCATTCTGTAAATAGTTTCCATTGTGTTTCATTGAATAAATCGTCATTCGATTTTATGCTGGTGCCCGCTCCCGTCCGCGATAGCGTATGCTGTGAAGCCGTAGCATAAGCGTGTCCAATTCTAGCCGTGATCTGAAGCCCACGAAGTCGAGTCACATTTTGGACAGCGAACAGTTTTATGCGTAATATGTGCGAAAATGAATAAATAATCAATATAATGCGCGTAATGTCAGTGTCGTGATTGAAAAAAGGTTTAAAAAGTGACAAATAGAGAATAAAACGAAAGAATGCAAGTATGGTCGAGAAGAGTGACCTAAATCATCAAAAACTGATAAAAATGTAAGTGAATTCCCCTCTTTATCTTGTTCACAAATTTATTGTAATTTTGAATTAAAACATTATCGTCAAAATGAGTGAAAATAATGCACAATTCGCCTTTGCGTTTTATGATATGCTTAAAAGCATGCTTTTCGCTGCGAGAAACTTTTTTTCTGTCCCCATTAGTACATTCGAAATGAATAGAAATAAGCCTCGTTGAATGGTTATTTTCAAATTTTTCCAGTCGAGTAAATTTTAATAGAAAATCGAAAGTTTTTATAAAATTTTAAATAGTTGTACGATCTCGCTTATCGTTTAAACAAAGCAAAAGCAGAAAAAATTATTGAAGAGCGAGCTTCCGACTTTTTCCAGTTACTTGAAATATTTTTGCCTTTGCGAAAATTTTGAACTAAAAGAATGAAAAGTTTCTATTTACTTAAATTTCTTTGAAAAAAAAATGATGAAAGTTGCATTAAAACGGAATTTGAGCTAAAAATGGGAGAAATTTTTGCATTGATTCCGCATGAAAGGATGAATTTGAGTGGATGGCGACATCAATAATTCATTGTTAGCGAAGATCTCGTAATATTTTTCGCTTTTCAACACAAATGTGATTCAAATTGAAAAGGTTTTTGAGCGCTCAGATATTGGAAGAAAATTTCTCGATGCATATTAAAGCAAATATTGACTTAGGGTCGAATGCAAATAGAAACGCAAGTAGCGTCGTTCACTCGCTGAGCAGTAAACTGTTAAAACATTTGAAAATATTTCTGAGCTCGCAGTATTCTATTCTATGTTTGAAAAGCATTTGACCCTTAAATCGAAAAATTCTTTCGTTTGGAAAATAGACGATATTTTTGCTTCTCAAGCATACATCATTTAAAAACGGCGTTCGTTAAGCGTTGCGCTCGCAATCGATGCAAATCTATTGTTTCTCCGTTTCGCGCGCTCAATTTTTTTTCTCCTCTTCTCTTTCGCTCTTCTCTCGAAAACAAATGCAAAAAACGTGGTCAACGTTGTTTTCAATTTGCGCCTACTTCTACCATTCGTTTTAGCGCACTGCTCAATGGTGAAAAGCGTTTATAAATATCACTGAAAAGCGCGACACACAGTTTTCGAACTATTCGAAAGTAATGATCTCGTTAATGGCTGCGAAGAAATGTCAAACTTTAAAACTGATTTTCGCCACCGAGTTCGCGTGCGGAAAGTTCATATTTTCATCCGTTTCGTGCTAATGAAGATTGAAGAGTGAGAGTTGCACAGCCAAAGAGAAAAATTTTTAAATTGCAATTGAGTGAAAGAAATGCTAAAATGCAACACAAAAGTTGTCAGCGTTTTGAGTTTTGGATGGCTCGAAAGCGAGCGAGCGGCAGTTTCGCGAAAAGTTGGGCTTGTTGCCGCTTCGCAAAGCAGCGACGCTTCTTCTTTTCTCTCGATTTAAATAAATTTGAAAGCGGATTGAAAATGGTTTTGATTGCTGAGAGTGTTTCATATGTGTACGGCAAACAATCGAAAAGCGATGGATGAGCGAGGAGCGCGACGACGACTTATGCAGCAATATAAATATAAAACGAACACAAAAGATGAGCGTTTGTTTGCTTTTCGAAAACGTCAAAGGCTTAAAAAAAGTGATTCGAGTTTGTGTGTAATATAAATATATGTATAAAAGTAAAATCGGATACAAAAACATTTCGCTTTGCTTCTTACTGTGACGCGATAGATGCGATGCGATGCGAAACTGCACTCGTTCTTGCGCTCGCTTCTCCCGCTCTTTCGCTATCTTCTTATAACTTTTATATATTCTTCATATAAATTTATATTTATTTACTGTCAAAAGACTTTTAACTTTGAATTGAATTCGCTTTTCATCTGAACGCGCATCTTATTTATTTTATTTTTTTACAGAATTCAAAAAGCCGTACGTCGGTATAATATGCGAAATTTTTCACAGCGAATGCATAATGCCGGAAAAAAATCTTCTGGGATCGCGAAGATGCTTCTTTTCGCAAATATCGTTTTCTATATTAAGTTGTGTTTTTTTAAAAAGCGGATTCGTTCAGTGTTCTCTGTTCAGCGTGTTTGTTCGTAGAAAGGTAAGCGAAAAGCGCGCAGTTACCGAAAAAAGTTTTGCGAGTATCTCTTCTCCACTGTTCGCTCTCTTTTTTCTGCGTGTTATAGGGCTTATATTGCGTACGTTTTTGCATTTATTGCATTGCATCTCATTTATGATCTTTTTCTGTTCGCTTTTCGCGCATTTTTTATTAAATTTCGAAACGACGAGCATTACTTTCCTGCTCGCTGCCGTTTCTTTGCTCCGCTTTCACTCAAATACTTTTTTCTCCTTTCTTATTTCTTCATTTTTCTTCTTTCACTTAAATAACGTCTCTTAAGCTTTTGAAAACAATTGCAATTTTGAGCAAAACGCATAAATGCAAACGAAGCGAGCGCTTCGAACGCCTTATTACAAATAAGCGTCGATCGTTGCAATTTAAAATTAAAATTTCTTCTTCTTCTTCTTCTTCTTCTTCTTCTGCTTCTTCTTTTGCTTCTGCTTTCTTTTTGAGCGCGAATCAAAAATTGATTTATTGCGAGCTTTTCTTCCTTTTCATTCAATTCACTTCTTTATTGAGCAAAAATCATTCGAGTGCTCAATTGCTAGCAGTCAATCATTTTAGCACCGACCTTTCTACTTAACAAAAATTCTCATTTTCTACCTGCGTCCCATTGTCGCTTTTGCCTCCGAAGCAATTACTCGAGTCGCATGTAAAAGAGATCAGAAAGTGAATGAGCGTGAGTGAGCGAGTGAGTTACTAAATGCACAGTTTTCAGCGTCCATTGGGACAGAAAGTCGCGCATCGCTCTCAATTGCATTAATATGTCTTTAGTTTGTCGCTGAATTAATATATAAAAGTTTGCTTTTTGAAAAAAAAGCAGAAAACAGAAGCAATTCCTTTGAAAGTCTTTAAAGGGAATAAAAGTATTCGTTTAATGTACGTTTATATGTGAGAGGCGAAGAGAAGTGAAGCTGCAAAGGCCCTTTGCGCGTACCACGATTGAAACATCGACGAGATAAAGGGTTTTTAATGAATTAATGGAGACTTTGCTAAGTTTTGCGCAAATAAAATGCGTTGATGATGAATGAAGACACTTTTTGCAAATCCATTGAGAAATCATTTGATTCGCTATTTTCTCGCCCATTATTCAAACACCTTTCGTTATCCTTATTTCCACTCAACTTTTGATTATATTAAATACTTTCGATACTTTCTACTTTTCTGCTTAGCGCTTAGAAAGCATTTGCCTTTCGTTTTTCGCTTCGCTCATTTTTTTGACTTCAAGCTTCAATTACAAAAGCTTTTTCCAGCTTCAAATCGACGAATGCGAGCTAAATGTGCAAAACACTTTTCAACCTTAATTTGCAAACTAAAAAAATCATTTCTCTTTCACTGCTCATTTGTGATCCGCCTTTGCAAATTGAGCGCTTATCTGCCCTTGTATTCGCCTTCATTTTTATTGCCTCTTCGCTCTATACATTCTCCATTTCCATTGCTAATAGAATTTTGATTAAAAACTTCAAATTTTAAGCGCATTCGATTTTGCAAGCGACTTTCGCAATTATCGTAGCTACGCGTCGGTCAAAAACTTCGTAGCTGCCATTTCGAGTCTAGAAGCAGCAGCAGCAAATTGAAATCACTTTGCAAAAAGTTTCGAAGTACAAAACGCGTGGACACTTTTTCTTACGCTTTTTTTTCTCTGTTCCAATTTTCCCGTAATTTCAGCAAATAAAATGTCAATAATTCGGAGGCGCAGCGAAAAAGGGTTTTGAACTGCGTTCAATTAAAGAATTCCTGTGGTTTATTAGCACAACGCGATTCGTTCTCTATTTGGTCGGCGCAATGGTTTAGAATTAAATGAATACCGCATTCAATCTAAATTAGCTGCTCTTCGATCATAACTGCGAACAAAGGTGCTGCTCGATCGTGCGAACAAAGAACATGTGTGATGTTTGAGAGCATATTCGCGAAAAATTATTTGCAAAAAAGCAAAGCGCAAAGAGTCGAAAATCGAGCCACTCACTCTTCGGGCGCACGGATTATAGCCCCTGCGTTTAAACAGATACATGAAACTGAGTTTTATGCTTCACTATTTTGCGTAATTAAATGCCACGCAATCAATCTAAAGTTCGCGATCGCCCTCAGCAAATTCACCGTTAAAACGCAAAACGCAGCATCGTTTTTTACGCTCGTATCGTTTTCATCTAAAAAAATCGTTAAAAACTATATTAAACAGCGAGGAAAAATTTACGCAAAATTCATACGAGTTCGCATTAGACAACGCCATAAATTACGCGCTTTTATACAAAAAACGGTATTCAATTCTTCAAGAAAAAAAATCGATGCGTGAGATGCGAAATTGAAATTCGCTCTTTTTTGGAGCAGCAAGCAAATTGACAGGACCCTCGCGACGCGCGGACCGCAGATACCGTCTTTTCTTCGACCGAAGATTTACAACGAATCGTTTATGCGATAAATATTTTCGCTTTCTTTTAAACTTTTCAAAAAAATTCTTTAAAAAAATTGCGATCGGCGAGTCCGCAGTTCGCCGAACACACCGACGCCGAGACTTTTCAAAGTCAAGCGTCTTAGATGTGTTCAATGAAGCAATCGAGATTTATTTGCCACAACTGTGTCGTAAAATGTGTTCGAACTCGGTTTAATTTGAATTTTTTTTGGGACGCATACTAAAAATTCGCTGCACTCATATTTTCATCATTTTTGTCAGTGCTTGTTTGACGTATTTTTTTGCGAGAAGAGTAAAGCGAAGCGAGTAGCGAAAATAAATCGTCCGAAATTATATTTTAAAAAGATAATAAACGCAAAATTTTTACGAGCGAATAACGAAAATTTATTATACTCATAAATGCTAACGAATTATCTGAATGCGAATGCGCTCCAAGGCTTCTTCGGCTTATTTTCTCGCTCGCTTTCAATGATAATTAAAAATAATAAAGATCAGAACGGAGACAAATATGAGACACAACATATTATGTTCGCAATAATTTCGCGCAAAACTGACAATTTTATTTCTTTCTCGCGAAGCGCAGTCGAAATGCAAAGTGTAATAAACCGCGACAAAGCGAACGGACCGAGCGCCTCTTTCCTCTCAGCGACGGCCATTCTAATTGTGCTCCAAATGAAGTTCTAAAGATAACGAAAACTTTATTTTTCAAAAAATTATTTTTTCGTGTTTTATAACTTTTTGAAAAGGCGAGCGAAAGCTGAAAAGAAGCAGCGCATTGAAACACGCTTTTTGTGTTCCGAATGGTATTTTTATGGTCCTGTTTTTTGAGAAAGTTTCGATTTTTCAGAGCAGCAAAAAAGGAAGTGAAGCTACCTTAAAGTCTTGCATTAAAAGCATTTTCACTTTTAAACTGAGGCTAAATTAAGTGAAACGTTGTCTCAAACGTTGAGAAGTAAAAATTTTTTTAATCGTTTTAATTATTGAAGCAGAGAATTTAAAATGAACGCAATCGAGAATTTTAGAACTTTTTGCTTTGCTTTTTTTGTTTCGCGAAAACCAAACATTTTCGCGATAAATTTCGCCGTTTTTTTCTTTCTCCACTCAAAGTGATGATTGCTTAATTTTTAAAACAACATTCTAAATTGGTTTATAATTTCACTGAACTCATGTGTCTGCTTTTCATCAAATCTGTGCGCGAGAAGCTGAATTGCATGCAATACGCGAATTGGGTCAAAAGCGGATGATCACTTCACCTCGCTTCAGCTTTTTTGCGCTGAGTTATGCCTCGAAAATGAAAGATTAATTCGCTTTGAAAATTATTTTGAATAAGACGCGTGATTTTCAGATTAAGTAAATGTTAACGAATCAGATAAATGAATTTAATTTTAAAGAGAAAAACGATACAAGAGATAATTTTAATTCGCCGCGTTCGCCGAAAGCAGTTCGTTGGCCGATGGCTTCGTTTTCCTTGAAAGTTATGAATTTATTGTACATCGTCAATGAATAACCGTCGAGATAGCCGGAAGCGGCGGTTCTGCCGACTCCCAGCGGCTCGGTCGAAGCCAATCGACGCGCGCAAAGTTGAATTTCTTGAAGATGTTTGACCGAGGAGGCGAACCACTCGAGTGCAGATACATTTTTCAGGGCCGAAAATGAGTTCAAGTGTGGCGTTCACTCGATTGGAGCGTTTACCTGCGCGAAAGAAAAACGATGATAAATTGAGTTTTGCGAGTTATGCGCTGCAATATCGCAATATGATAAGAATCGAAGGTGGAGAAAAGAAAGTGAAAGCGTTTCTCGAATGTATTGATCGAAAGTGAGCGAAGAAAGAGCAAAGTGTATGAAAGCAGAACGCAATTTGCAAGATTATGTTTTTTGCGAGAAGTAGTAGAAAAAGCGCTATTTTTGGTTTCACGACAATAAAACAAAAATGGAGAAAATAATTGGCAAAAAGTTTATTGGTTACTTTAGCTGAGTTTTCGGCTCGAAAATGACCGAACAATGAAAGATTTATGAGTGAGCGTTTGGCAAAAAACACTGGCGAGGGTCACTTCGCTATGGATTCGAAGGTGCATATATGCGCATTGAAAGATATTCTCCTTATTGCAGGTTCGCTTTGCAAACGCTTATAAACAGAGCGAAAGCGAGAGCAGCAAAAAAGATATAAAAGTAGAAAAGAAGCAACAGCAGCAGCAGCAGCAAAAACTTCTGGACTCAAGAGCTGCACCCAATTCCGAGAAGCAAGTTCCATAATTTTTATTCCGCGCGCTCTCTGCTTTTTCCCCGAGCGTCGTGTCAAACATAGTCTATGTTTTGCGTTTTTCAAATTTCAAACTTATTTTCGGTTTGCTTTTTAGCTTTTTCGCAGAAAATTGAAAAATTCGACAAAACAAAAACGCGCGACTGGAAAGCAGCGAG
Source organism: Dinothrombium tinctorium (assembly GCA_003675995.1). Lineage (NCBI taxonomy): Eukaryota > Metazoa > Arthropoda > Arachnida > Trombidiformes > Trombidiidae > Dinothrombium > Dinothrombium tinctorium. Next base: position 17,799 of record NCKU01000888.1, on the reverse strand, counting down.
CGAATGCGTTGTTCACTCTGCTTTCATTATACGGAACAATGTCAAACGCAAATGTGTTTATTGTCTGTCCAATTTACTGCCATTTATTACCTGAATCCATCGCTCACGCGTACGCTGCCCATTGATTGCAAGCAGCGCTCGTGTTATTGACAGCATATAATATCGCAATTCGTTTGCATTCTGCACTTTCACTTTTACTGCGCTCAATGCGAAACACTGCCGTGCGTGTGCCGTTTTGTGTGCGCGCTGCACTTTATTGAAAAGCTATGTCGCTCGCCACCTAACCTTTTTGCCCGCTGCTACGGCCATCGCCTCGACGCTAATGTCAAAGGTAATATATGTTTGAGAGAAAGCACAGCTGAACGCACGTGCCCTTTATTAATGCCCGCTGTCCTCTCTTTCACTGCGCTCTTCGCTGCCTCCATTCAAAAATTCTTTATTGCTGCACAAAGTGTAATCGTGTCGAGCAAAGAAAGCGACACGAGTGCGGTGTGAAAGTGCACAGCGATGCAATGAAAGGCGAGTTCCTCTTTTTTTTTGACAGAAAACGTAGTAAAATCTTTAAACTAAATATGAACGCCAATATATCACTTGCTTTTTGTTGCAGCGCTTCTCGAGCGCACATATTTCACGGTAAACGTACACAGGCAAACTCGACGACTACTATACACCACTTGACAATATCAAGTGTCGCTTTTCTCACGATTGCTAACTAAAAAGCAATTGTAAAACGCGCTCAAAATGCCAACAAATGCTCGCCGTGTTCATCCTTTTCGCCGCTTTTCGGTCATCGAAAATGGGCCAAAAATTGCTTTTAATACGCGCACAGATTTTCAGCGCACAAATGAATTTTTTTTCTCTCTCTCTCTCTCGAGATAAAGGCTCTTATTTCGAGACTGTATGCGAACTGTGCGCCTTGCGTGTGGTTTACTCCGACTTCTTTTTAGCTTAAACGAGTGTTTTGAAAGATCGAGAAGAGAAGAGAGCGAAAATAAGTGAAAAGATGATGGAAAAATGAAAGGCAGGATAAAAAAATCGGCGCTTTTAGAAATCGGGCATCTTTAAAGAAAGTAAACTTTATCTTCGAATACATCCAAGTTGAACCGCGCGATTCAATGCGAAGTTATCTGGAGGAAGTACAATTGAGAGCGCAGCTAAGCTCAGCGCCCTGAGCCAGTAGCGAGTCGCTAGAAGAAATGGTGCGTTTGACTGCTTATAATAGAGTTGTATATATGTTGGTACAATAACTTTGAGGTATTCTCCATTCTGATAATCTATAAGCAATAAAGAAGCGCTAATCTTAGCAGGGAACGAAAATACATCTTTTGTGCAGCGAACACTTTCTCAGCGCGAAAATCGAATCGCTCTCAACGCTTCCCCGTGCGGTTATGTTTTCCGCGCGGCGACACACACACACACAAAGTGATACACACATCGCTGCACGCATATTATAAAATGTTTTATCCGCTTTCCACTTTTTCTCGCACAGAGCGAGAGAAAACGGATCGATGTTTGACACAAAACCAAATTTTTCATAAAAGAATTTTACTTGTTGCGGTCGTCCGTGTTTAGGGCGGGAGAAGATAGCTTTCTTCTGTTTTTATTCTTCGCTTCTGCATATGCCACAAATTTCTGAAAGCGGAATTACAGCCCTAACTGCCTTTGCAAGTTATCGAACCAAAAGAGATTATTGAGAAGCAAAGGCAGATGCTTTCAGAAACGGCTTTTCACTCTTTTGGCGTCAAATCATCTGTACACACAACCATCAGGAGCACACAGCTGATGCATTACACTGCTTTCTTGGAGCGATGTCTTCATACTCCATTGTGCTCGTCCAATTGTGTGTGTGTGTGTCGCGAAGGCCCCGTTTCGATCACCGTTTTTGTGCATCTTTGCTGCGCGATCAACAATTTTATTCAACGGTCATTCATAGGTATTATTGCAGAAAGTTCTTTCTTTATTGAAAATTGCACAGCCAATTCGAAACGCGCTCTTTGTGTGTTCTATATTACTTCTCATAGCAAAATGCGATCGCAAATGTCTGACAATAACATAATTCTTGATTCCTTGCCATTCGAACATACATTCCATTCGATGCTTCGAAGCGAACAACGCTTCGAACATGAACATAAAAGTGATCTATTTTCAACCATATTAAATGGTGCCCAACTATGAAACTAATTCTTTTACCGCTTTCACACGAATCGATTCTCTAATAACTGTCACTTAAATAGCGCGTAAGTAGCTTTTCTGACTGTACGACGAAATTTCCATATGCATTTTGCCACTGCTTATTGCGCGCATTACCAAATGATTGAAATAAATTGCTTTATTCCTTGTTTACTGCGGCGTCACTCACCGAAAATATTTCACTGAAACAAAATCTGCTCTGCGCTCGTTTTTTTTAAATTTTACTATTTTACGACTCGGCGTCCAACAACATTTTCGCTCGAAATTCTGATCGCATCAATGGTTTCGCCGCGAAAAGTGCCTCGCATCGACGTGAAAGCAAAACAATAGAAAACTGCGTTTTCGAGCTTTGTTTTCATCCGAAAGCGGCGCAAATCCCGAATGAGAATTACTTTCGATGACATTTTTGTGGAATGTTTCTTTCTTTTTTTTTCAAAGATGACATTGTTTGAGTTATGCGACGTGCGATGCATTTAACGAGCGCTCAGAGCTGCGGAGCCGCGCGATCAAAGTTTGCATCTCGCAGCGATGCTCGATGCTCGCCTGCTCACGGTGCGTGTGCTGCCGCCGAGCGGCCGAAGTGTCTCACCTCTCGAGCGGCTGCTTTTTCGAATCGATCGCGTTTAAAATTGAATTAAAAAGCAAAGAAAGAATTGTTTCGATTTGCGTCGCTTTTTTCTTATGAAATTTGTCCCTTTAATTTAAATGCAAATTGCGAAATCAAAAATGCGTGATGAAAGCGTACACACACACACACAAGCGCGAATTTGGTACACAAACTCGCGTCGACATCAACTTTTGTTTTGCGCCTTTGCATTTCACAATTAAAACTCTATTTTGTGTTTGATTAAATAAAGTGAATTAAAACTTTGCACCAAACACGGCGTCTACTTTTTTCAAGCGCTCACTCGGCTCCGCGTTCGATATTTTTCGTGATATCGCGTCGGCGGTGGCGAAGCGAAGCGTTAGTTCATTTTCGAGAACAAAGTTTGAAATCTTAATTAATATTGATTGCTATAAATCTCGATCGCAAACGACTGATGCTGAGCTGATAAAAATTTCCGGCAGTAAATGATACTTTGCGCGTCATTTCGTTACGTTGTCAAAAAAGGATGCGAACTGTTTTTTAGAATAAAAAGCTTATAAAGTAATTTCGCGAGGATTTCGAAATGTGAATACACATTGTGTCAAATTTTGTTTGTTTCTGTGTCTCTCTCGCTTTCTCGCGCGCTCGCTGCGATTTTTTTGTTTTCGAAGCGCAGAGAAGCTGCAAATTTTTTTTTAATAAAAAAGCGCGAAAATCGCTGCGAGCAGCGAGAACGTAATTAATATTTTTGTCGCTGCAAGTGAGCAAAAAAAACTCGCTGCGATGCTTTATTTCTGTATGGTTTATCATATAGTGTATTCTCGTCGACCCGAAATGAGGTTTTAATTATTTTTACGTTGAAACAATTTAATTAAAAACATAGAAAAAAGCGCGAGAAGAGAGGAAGAAGTAATTGCGTGACATTCAATTTGATTACAGGAACAGAGTCAAAGTAATGTTTGGCAATTTTCATTTTGCCTTTCGAATATTGCTTTTCGACACTTCAATTGAAGACTAATAGAGATGTACAAAAGTACAATAAAAAGTTGGTGTCTCTAAGGGTGATAGCGAACAGAGAAACTTTTTCTTGCTCTCTCTCTCTTCGCGCTCTGTCTTCGCTGCTGATGCTGCTGTTTCTTCTTTCGCACTCTCAAATCGTAATGGAAATTGTCTTCAATTATCTCATCTCACAGATGACCAGTTATAGAGAATAGCGATGTCTGTGAATGTTTTTTTTGAGCACAGGCGAGCAGCTTTCGTTCTTTTCGCTCGCACCGAGCATTTTGAGTGCACGAAGTGACGGAGAGCAGCTTTTCTCGAACTATAAAGCGAACGTGAAACAAAAGTTTGCAAACAAAATTTTTGCGCTCAAGCTGAAAACAAGCTGAAAACGCGAGCGCGTCGCCTTTCGCGTTCGTACCATTGTCAGCCATCAGGCTGATTATAGAGTGAAAGTGCGAGATTATACCTTATTAAATAAAGCAAAGATGGAAGGTTTGGCGGCGAAAAAAAAGCTTTTTTATTTGCAGAAAGACAGTGAAAGACGCGCGGAATTAATTTAACAAAAAGAGCAGCTTTGCTGCTTTCACTTTGATCAGATTCTGCTTTGCGTTAAATATTAATGAAATTCAAAGAGAAGCGAGCGAAAGAAGGAGCAACTGAGCGTAGTGTCCAGTGGGGGAGTGTATTAATTATAAGAATGGAATTAATTCGCTTTTACTTTTGCTTTTTTACATGATGTAAACGATGCGTGTGTGTATGTGCGTGTGTTGAATGTGCGGTGCGGCTAGCGGCGACCGCAGCAGAGTTCGAATGCTTGTAAACAAGCGACATTCAATTGTTCGGTTCTCGCCTTTCAATCGTCACTTGTTTAGTTAACTGTAAAATAGATGACAACTTGTCGAGTGCTGCGAAGATAACGCAATGCAGCGACGGCAGCCTTTTGAGCTGCTCGTGCAAAAAAAGAAGGGATGCTGAGGCGATGCTTCGCTTCGGGGATGAACGCGCTTTGTAGCGGACGCGGTGACCCTTGAAATGAGTGGCAATTCGACGGAGAATCGCTTATTTAAAAAATCATTGATTACGCGATATGTGAAATGTATTCGCGAGAATGGCTCGAAACGGGAGCAGCTCGACGGGAATCGGTAATTGCGCGCTCTAATACTTATGAGTAGAAAAGTTGCGTGTGCAGTGTTTAATGCAGAGATGCGATTTGATCTTGTTTTGTGTATTAAATCTCGGCGAGATGACTTTGATAAATTGTTTCGCTCGCATTGTATTTATATGCGCGCGTTTTTACTCATTGCAATATAGGCTTTTGTATGCCCGCACTGTAATTATCATGTTAATGAGCGCCGTGTTATTTTCCAACGCTTTCACATCAATTCTTTGACAGCAACTTTCATCCGCACGGAATTTAATAACAAACGCTCGAACCGAGCATTTTTCTGCTCTTTTTCTTTGCACTCGCTCGCTCAGCTACGCTTCGCACTCGCATCCAATCTAAAGCGAACGAAATGCTCGAATTTGCATCTTAAAAACGAATTTTGCTTTTGTCTTCACTTTATTTCACACTCGAACACTTTTCACAAATTGAATGATGACAAAATGCTGCATTCGCTCGTAGTTGAGTTTCATTTTTTTTGTAAGAGCGCTCAAATTCCAAAATTTAACGAGCACAGAGTCAAACGAAGTAGCGCAGACGAGGTGAAACGAATGAGAGCTGCGTATGAATTTCAAATGACCGGTCGAAGCGGACAAATTAATTGCGTTTCGGAATTATGAGAGTGTAAACAATAAAGAGAAGAGATCGAGTGGAATAAAAAACTGAAACACGAAGAGTATCCGCTTTTTTGCACTCCTGGGAAATGTAACAGATTTAATTTCTTGAAGTGACTTTTTTGCGACATTTTGAAAGCAGTTCACGCGACACTTGAATGCCGGGATGCTTAAGTTTGAGGGACATTCGTTGTTCGTCACAAGCTTGATCGAAAACGCATAGCGAGAAAATGCGAATAAGTTATGAGATGGAGAGAAATGCATTGAAATCGTGTCTATAGCGACGCATTACTCAAATGAGAGTTTCCTCCTTTTGTGATCCTCTTTTTTTCAGTAATAAATTTAATTCACAATTATTCTGAAAACGAAAAACCTTTGCGCTCTTATTTCCATAAGAATACCATTTTAATTAGAATTCGCTGCGATTTTCTATTTAACTTTTCAAATTTGCAAACTTTGACGAAGCTTTCAATGCGAGTGCAACGGCAGAATGGTGTATCAAGTTAATGCATGAAATTTTGAAGCGTCGAAAACGCACTGAAGAAGAGACGAAACAAAAAAATTGTGAAGCGTCGCTCGCCGATATAATTGATTTTTGTTTACAAAGCAGCCGAGTTTTGAGCGATTTGTGCACAACACGCACGCTGAGGGTAAAAAGTAAAAAAGGGAGATTGATTGCATTTAATCGCGGTGTATGTAATGATGATTTATGTTGTCTTTCGGAGAATCCAATTTAAAACGGGATAAAATAAGCTTCTTTTGTATAAATGACCAGATGGATGCAATATAAAAAGGTTTGCGCGGAACCGCGATTTGCAGCATCCTCTCGCTTTCAATCAAATCAATGTGTTTGCATGTTGTACTGGTGGTGGTGGTGGTATACTATACCTCAAGCTGTCAGAGATTTTGGGTATTTTTATTTGCATCTTTCACTGCGCCCGTTCTCTCCACTTCTCTCTCTCGCTCTCTCTCTCTCTCTCTCTCTCTCGCTGTCTTCGTTCGGTGTTCCCTGCGAAACGCATGATTTTAATAAATTCACTCCTCTTTTTGTCCTCTTTTCCGGCGCACATTTTTTTTCGCTCGTCGTCTAAGCTTTCAGTGCGATGCTGAAGCGCGAATGCAAATTAAAAACGAGTGCAATTACTGGTCGCGCAAAGTATGTTACAATTGATGGCGAGCGAACTCGACGCCGAGTGAATATTTCGAATTTAAATTCAAATTCGACGAAGAGCGAGATAGAGAAAGATGGTGAAAGCGCTTAATATACATTGAACAAGATGCAAAAGCGGAGCTTTTCAATGTAAGCTCTATAAGCGCAATATATATTATATATAACGCGTTACGCGGCATTACGAGCGACAATAATTTCTCAGCGCCGTTGTCTTCGGCGTACTCTCCGCTCAAAGCCTTATTTTCATGTAACATACGAATATAGCTTATATTATATTTGCCTGCCAGTGACTGGCATTAAATGCAAATGAGCTCGAGCTCCTTGCTCGTCTCTCGCTTACCAGCGATATAATGTCATATCTTTTTATGGCTTTTATATCCCCTCCCTATCCGTGTAGCACTTGAATACCATTTTTTATATGCTAGCAGGATCAAAAGAAACTGATTCCATTATTTTTTAAAAAACTTCAGATACTCGGCGAACAAAAGCCTAGCGAAGAGCAAAGCTGATTTTCTTTTGTATAATGTTGCCAGTGAATAAAATTGCACGAAATCGATGATCATTATTATGATGATGACCGAGATGCGAGCGATGCAAGTCGCGGATAATTACAATGCTTTCGAACGCAGCGAAAGCAGCTACTTTTCAAAATTAAATTACTCGCATTCGTCGTCTATTGCGCTTCGAAGAAGGTGCGCTCACACTTATTCACCATTTCGATTTTGAAACTGAAAATAACAAACCAACAGCAATTTGCTGCCTGTTTTCGACACATACACACACACACACACACACACACACGCTTCTCGATTAAAATCGAATACTTCGCTTTATTTTTAACTTCGACTTGGAGCAGCTGAAAGCGCACTCCGTTCTCCAACTAATAAAGATTAGTTAACACGAAGCGAATAGTAATCATCTAACTATCACATAGTGAATTAAGTGCTCATTTACAGCGATTCGTTTCTCGCTCTCCTTTTTTTAAAACGAAACTCGAAAGTAATTTAAAGCGAGAGGCAATCGAAGAAGTGTAAAACAAGAAAGGACTTGAAAGTAAATCGTTTCTAAATTCGATTTAAAACCATTTGTGGCTTCAATTCGCGAAATACGGTTAAAAGATGAGAAAAAGCGAGTCGAAGGAGAGAAGAAGAAGAAGAAACCCATTGAAGAGAAACGTAATTCTAACTTCACGTGTTGTGCCGTCGTAATCTGTTTACTTTCACGTTTTCACCTTTTTTTTAACGGCAATTGAAAAAGAGCCGAGATTTCGTTTCTTTTTTTTCGACTCTCAACGTCAAGTTTATCATCATCTTGTGATTGACTTCAACAGCTCTTCACATTCGCTTCTTGTTTGAATAAAAAATCTTGAAAAGCTGCAAAGCTGAAACGTCGTCGTCGCCTTTAAACGCACACACGTTCAAAGCTCTTGTGTAAAGCGGTGTAAACAACTTTAAGGCGCGACAAGAGCTTTGCTTTAAACACTATCCATTCAAATTGAATGCGAGCGAAACTTTTCTTTTGCCGCAATCGCATCGATTTGTATACAAATCCCATTTGAAGACTGTATTTTTAATCCTATTCAAGTGTTAAAAAAAAGATTTAAAGCGAAGCGTTCGCATTAAACAACGCGCTGCATTTCAATCGTTTTTACACCGCGCGCAAATAACATTCGTTCGTTCGATGCTGTCGAGCTTAATTGCAGTTAGTTTGTCGATAAATTGCTTATTTGCACTCTCAATCATCAGCTAATTTGAAGAAGTTCGAATTCATCGTCGTTTTATTGTTTCAAAAATTTGCCGCGTTTCGAGAACATAGAGAAAAATGGTCCTCAATATGGACGATGTTTTAAAAATGAAGCTCAATTAACGGCGTGATAAAGTACACGTTGAAAACGAGTGTAACGACGAGAATCGTTTATAAATTTTAAATGCAGTGAAAATCGATAGAATAAAAGAAAACACGCAGTTGAGTCAATTACGAGAAGTGACCTGTAAACGTTTTTTTTTTTAGAAGCGAAGCGTGCGTTTCGCTTCTGTTCGCTCGTAGCGTTTCATTTGGTCGCTCGAAAAATTGTTGCCCCTTAATAAAATTGTCAAAACGGAGGGATTTACTGTGCAAAAGTACAACATTTTTCGCTTTTCGAATGCGTGTGAAATGAAGAGAAAAGAAGAGAAACGAGCTCCGTCGCAACAATTTTTGCTGCGTTATAAAATGCAGTGGGATTTTCGGCTAGATGCGCGACACACAGAGAAATTTTGGCCCCTGTCTTTGTCACAAACTGCGCTTTTGACAATAGCTTTTATTAATTCCCGTAGGAACCGTTTATCACGTCACGGCTATGGACGCGGGCATAAACCGTGTGACATTTATTAGAGGTATTCGAGTGTATTTCTCTGTCCGAGCGCTCGATTTTTGAAGCGCATTTTTGACTGCGAGAAGTGACGGCAAAAGTAGGCTATCGAATGGCAGTCGCGATTTTTTCTTCGATTCGAGCGTAGTTTCGAGTAACGGTTTCGATTTAAGCAAACGCTAGATTTTACTTTGAATTTGAGATTGTTTGAAATTATATTTGTTCGCCTCTTTGCAAAGAGTAAAACGATCGCCCGGTCGCCATATAAAAGTGCACCTTTCGCAGTGAAATGAAAATAATTCATTTCGAAAACAAACGCGAATTATCCGTTCGCGTTCGATCGCTTCGTTCTGTGTCATTTAACAACTCAATTTCTGGACGCTAGCTTCGACTCTCTGCAATGGTCAGTTGAAAGCAATTTAACAAAAGCTTTGCTTTTCGATGCAAAAACGGACAGGCGAGCGAAAGGGTTTTTATAATGGAGAGCGTCGTTTGCGCTGTGATAAATTCGCGCAGGAAACTATAATAATGGATGACTCGATTTATGAGTTTCAAAGCTAAAAACGTCGGGGATTCATTCTTTAAGCGTCCGATGCGATGGCGAGCGATGACCAGTTGCAGCGTTATCTCGCTGGTGCGACCGAAGCGAAGCAATAACTTTTGCGCGAAATGCTACGCGAAGAAGCAAAAAAAGGATTTACGGACACAGTTGGAAGCAGAACATAATTACCGAACGTTAAGTCCAATCTCCATCTTATCTCTTGTGTTCAGAGGTTTTATTGCAGCGCACACATTCGCTGCATATAGAGTCGGCGAGCGTTGCTGTTGGTCGGTGCGCTGGACAAAGCTGGACAGTGGCAATTTCTTATCTCGGAGCAGTTCAAACACGGCTGCAGCAATAAAGAGCGGACTGGGAGCGCATAGATTATGCAGACATCAATGGTGGAAATCTCGGCGGCCATAGATCTCGTCGGAAAAGGCGCAAAACTAAGTCGGCGTTTATATTCTGGCCATTGATTGCCGGCGTTTAATGCGTTAGGCAATAAGGAGCGCAGTGAAGGCGAGCGCTGCGTGTATAATTAATGATAACAATATATTATATGAAAGGAAAATAAGCGAAGTGTTGTTTCGCTGATTGAAAGCGAATGCAAAGAGAAGAGATTTTGGAGTTTAGCGCAAACAAAACAAAACCGAATTTGAGTGCTTCTTAATAAGTTTGCACAACAATCGCGAGAAACGAAAACAAACGTTTTCATCGCACTACACACAATCCTCGCAAATCTTCCTCTTCTCTCTTTTCTTCGAAAGCTCTTATTTACAAAATGCGTTCGAAAACAAAAGAAAAACGCGAAAAACTTCTTTCAAACAACTGCATCGAATTTCTTCGCCGCTCTCGTCAAAAGCTCTCATCTCATCTTTCCGTTCGCAAACGACGACGTTTTATTGTGCGGCCAGTGCATAACAAAGCGAAAGGTGTTCGACTTAATCCCTTTTGGATTACTTTCTCGGCAATCATGAGTTTGCTTTATTATCGAGCTCCAGTTCAAGAACAAGTGAACGAAAAGTTTCGCTTTTACTTTTGCTTTCATTTCTTTACTTTTCATTGCAAACATCTCGATGATCGTCGCTTCGCATTGCTCTGTATCTGTACGCATCAGAAACGTAGGAATCGCACAAGCAATTCTCAGCCGGGAATTGCATTTCGATGCGACACCGAGAAGTCCACGCGACGTTCGCTGCTTAGAAGCTCGCATTCAAAGCGCCTCGCTCTCCTCATTGATTGCATCTCGAGTACAGTTTACAGCAATTAAGCGCTTTAAATTGCAATCAAACGTCGCTTAAAACCGCCGCACATTTCTCTTTCTCTCGCCTTCTCCCACTCATCTTATTCTCAATCAGCTTTGTGCGCGAAACAAACCTTCAAATACTTCGCCTCAAACGATGCATTCGCATCGCAGCGAAATTCTCGCTTTTCGCCACTCTCGTTTCTAGACAATGAATGAATACAATTTACAATAGAAACGCTCATTCAAGACAAGTTCAGAAGATGAAAACAAAGCTCGATCAACAATGAAGCTTCTCACCATTTCGCACTCTATATTTCAAACGCGTCGAGGAGAGCCGCGCTCTTCCACGTTTTCGAAAAACAGCAGCTCGCAAACTTTTCTTCTCGATCGCATTTTCGACGTACATCAATTTGCCGTCTGCAAACTTTGATCTCCGCTCTCTATCTCTTAAATCATCGTGAGTTTTCGTGTTCTACTCGCAATTGATTTTTTTGAATTTTCTCTATCGGATTTAAAGCGGCGTTAAATAACAGGAAATCCCTTTTCATCTTCGCCACAATCTTTTACAGTGAAACTGTTTTAAAACAGCTCTTGTGGCAAGCCACGTTTTAAACGCTGCCTTTCTTGTTGCACACCGAAAAGGAAAGAATCGAAAGATCTCTTGTGTAAAGAAAAGTAAAGTTTAAAAAACAAACATCGCTCGCGTGAACACAGCGTTTACGTTTAAATAGCGTCACTTTTTTGCTCGCTTTTCAGCGCCGAGATTTCTAACGCTGCACACTCGACTTTGCAAATCATCTGTTTATCTAATCGAAAGCGATGCAACTTTACGCTTTTTTTTCAAAAATTTCGTTTCGGCTTTCGAAACATCGGTAAAACTGAATAACGTCGATTGAAAGCGATTTTCGCGCGAAGTGATCAATACACTGCTTGTCGTTCAGATCAATAAGCGAGATGCTTAATGATCAGGCTGCTGCTGCTGCTGCGATTGTTTACGCTTCATTTAATTTTTAATTAAATTTCTGCTTCTTCAAAATTCGGCGTGAAAAAAAATATTTTCGCCCTCATCGCGAAATTTGCTTTTCTTTTCTTGAAAAGAATGAAATAAAAAAAGTTTGAAGTTGTTCGAAGGCACAACGTCTGTTATTTTTGGTTTTTCGACACACGACGCTTTAAAGTGCGGTAACGGCTAGAAATTGCTTCGAATGTTTTTTTGTGTAATTTAAGAATTTCTATATTTCACTCAAAATGTTTTTTTGAGCGGTTAATTCTCTTTTGTGAATTTCACTTTAGATTTTGTCGCCTACAAATTGGTCGCGAGCCAAATACGATCTGAATGCGAAATGAGCGCAGTTTTTCGTATAGACGAGATGCACGAAAAAGTTCGAGAGCGAGCGAGCGAGAGAGAGAGAAATAGACAAGAGAGCGAAAGTGTAAATTAAATTGAAAATTTATGTGCAATGTGCGAATGGGAAATCGGAGCGAACGAGAGTTCATTACGGAAGCGGTCGTTTGGAAAAACATAAAAGAATGGTACGCAACCGTTGGACATCTCATGCCCGCTGCATCTTTTCTTTTCTTTTTGCGCTTCTTTATTTTGCGGCCTCCTTTTATAGAGAAGAACAAAAGATGAGCGAAGAAGAAGAAAAAAACTATAAAAGATGCTTTTGCCAATGACAAGCAAATAAAGTCCATTTACTTTCTGACCAATAGTGAATGTTCGAGATCATAAAAAATTGGTGCCAATTTCGATCGAAAAGTATATACACTGCGAGAATGAACAGCGGAAAACTCGAAACCTGAAAAGGGGAGTAAAATAGAAACGTTGATTCTTCGGGTAACAAATAAGAAACCCGCATAAAAGCGAAATGAGAATTAATGGATTTTCGCCTTTCTTTCTTTTTTTTTGCCTTCTCGCAACAACTCTTCTCGAGATGAGGGGTCAAAAAGGACATTTTGATGTACAATGTGTCAGTAAGAAATGACCATAAAACTGGCCAATAGTCTCACATAATAGCGAGGGGCGGAACGCGAAGATATATTTTATTGTCTGTTACCACCATCGCTACTCTCAACTATATTTGCCTTAAATTAATGTTATCATAAATCTTCGCCTTTACTCTTTCGCTCACTATAAATTCCAACTGCTTTCGCTTTCTATTTCCGTTTTTATTTCCATTCGAATTATGTTTTTCCAACTTTTACGCCGCTCACAACTGCTCGCAATTTCGCCACTCATATTCATCGCACGTTTTATCACACAAAATTAAAAACTCGCTTGATTAAACTTACTTCGAAAACTGTGCTTTCATGCCCGAGCAATGCACCGAATCGATTATCGAATTAATTTTCCTCTGCTTAAATGTGTTTAAGCAAACTTTTTACAAAATTTTTTGGCAAAAATTTTTGATTTAAGTTAAGCAAAACGTTTATCAAACGCTGACAAACTATTTTCCGATAAATCATATGATAGACGCAGGAAACAGGGAGAAAAACGCTTTTTAATTGTTTGCAACATAATGAATTGCTGACTTTCGAAAAGCAAGATGTTCAAAGCTTGAAATTAAAATTTTCAAAAATATGTTTTAAAAATTTTAAGTTTTTTAGCATCCCCTAAAGCTTACTTCACTGCAGTGCTTGTATCAAAAATTCAAATTGAAAACAAAGTCTAACAAGGGACACTTTTAGCTTGATAATGTCCAATTGTAACCAAATTTTGCACACAAGTTTTTCATACAAATAAATGCATAGTAAGTGATTTTTAGCAGCTGTGTCTTAACTGATCGCGAGATATTTGAGGTCAAAGATAAGATATTAAATTTAAATATTTTAATTTATTTTTTCAAATACAAATAAGAGATCATTTCATTCGAAATAAAAATGTTTGACTTAAATATTAGAAAATATGATCTGAAAATTTGTTATGCTAAGGTGATTGTAACACTTCGACTTATTTAGAAAATTTTAAATGAAAACTTTTGAAAATAGTCAGAAATGAGTTTAAGGCGAATGGCTTCTAAAATAATGTAAAGTTGCTTAACTTTGATAGCGCTGCTCGATACTGCTTTGCTTTCAAGCTTTCGCTTAGTTGTTTACAATAAATTAAAATATTTAAATTTAATATCTTATCTTTGACCTCAAATATCTCGCGACCAGTTGCGATACAGCCGCTAAAAATCACTCGCTATGCACTTCTTTGCGTGAAAAACTTGTGAGAAAAATTTGATTACAATTGAACATTATCGAGCTTAAAGTGTCCCATGTAAGTGAAAAGCTATTTTTAAAAAGTTTTCAAATTTAACTTTAAATACTTAAATAGTTTAAGTCGAGAAAAATGAGAGCAAAAATCTTTTTACGCAATTTTTTTCGAGAAATTCTTGCTCTAAACATCGCTTTTCACTTTCGTTTTAATTGATTTGCTCTTAAAGAATTCGTTCATATTTTTGCAAATTTAAAAGCTAACAAAAAGAATTTATTTTTTCTAAAACTTTGCATTTCTTTAAATAAATCAAACGAGCAGAAAAATGAGGCAAAACCGCATATTTTTTAGCGTCGCTAATATGAGCTTTTCTGCGCTCATTTATTTAAAACAACTCAAATGTATTTAAAATTGTTTTTATGATTTTTTAATGCTTAATATTTTCCTTTCATATACAATGTATAGCAGATTTGTTTTTTCTTGTAAGGACGAAAGATCGGTTCGCATTGTTTGATTTAAATTTGCGATTTGCGAAAAGAGAGTCGAGTGCAAATGCGAGTATATTAGGAAAAAAAAATTAGCAAAGAGAAGAGCGAAGATAGGAATTGATAATAAAAAGACAAAAACAGATGCGTTTGCAGAAGAATTTTGTTTTGAAGTGCAGAAAGCGCAATTTAAACGTCTAAAGTGGAGAGAAGATGGAAGGAGAGAGAGAGAGAGGAGAGAGAGAAAATGTATGTTTAAAGAGAAAAGCAGTTGAGAAAGTAGAAGTGTTCGCTCAAATTCAGTTAATTACTTTTATGTAGTTGCGTATATGAAAGCGTTAATTATTATTCCGGCGTTCGTGTTCCATTATAAGCGCGAATTGAATAAAGTGTTGTCTCGTTTTATGTCAATACAATGGTTCGCTTTTTCTCGGAATTAATTTAGTAAAGTTTTCCTCTTCGCAAACCTTTTTCTTCGCAACTCTTCGCAACTCTTCGCTTCACTCTCGACTCCTAAAGGCTTTCTCGCGAAAACAGCGAGGCGAAAGTGGAGCGTCGAGTGAGAGCGAAGCATCCTTTTTGCTAGTTTTACACTTTGAAAGATAGATTACAAGTTTTGCATCTCTCACTAAATTTCACACTCAAATGCTTCGCTACAAATTGAACCTTGTGGGTAAGCATTCGAGTTGATTCGGTTTAGCTGACGGTTTCTCTGCAATCAATAGCGATGTACGTATATACAGCGTATATATTTGTGTGTGTATGTTGTGTGCGGACTTCAGCTAAAGACAGTGGGTATTCATTTGTACAGCAAATGGAAAAGAAAAGAAAGTCGATTTCTTACTTTTTGCAGTAAACTTTTTTTCGCCAAAACGAAGAAACTTTCATTTTTGCTTAATTCGCAAATAAAGCGAGTTAAATGGAAGCTACGTGCGATTGTTGCTCTCGAAAGCTGAATTTGTTTTTTCGCTCTTTAATGTAATCTCAATTTCGACGATTCAGCATTTTGAATGTTAATTTGTTACTTAAAGCGCGATTTTGTTAACATGGAGAAAAAACGTGAACAAAAAAAGAAAAAAGCGCGTTTCGTTTGCGCTATTGATTAATTTCGTTGCTTAATTCGCACGAAAACATTTCTTCCACCGCTCCTTGCTTTTTATCTCATAATTTGGAATCAAAAATTAATTGCTTTCATGTTTATCCTATTTATTACTTGTTTGCTCGTTAAACACTGCACAAGATTATCCCGTCTTTTCTCTTTCTCTTAAACACCAACAAATGACGAAAACGTGGCTCAGCGTTATTTCCTTTCACTTGTTTGTGCTTCTTTTTTCGCCATTCTCATCTCAAACCTTATCAATATTAACTTTGCTCGCTAACAACTGCTCCTCTTTACTTTATGTTCTAGCTCATCAAATCAACAATCATTCGTCGTCTCTTATTTTCATTGAGTTCTTCTCTGATTTAATCTAACTTATCACCAATTGAAACGAGTAAAGTAAAGTAGTTTTTAAAATTTCAACTTCGAAAAATGAATTTCATTGTCTTTCTTGAATAAAGTTCATCAAATGCTTTAATCAAAACAAACGCTTTAACAAACACAACTGGAAAGCAAAGATTTTTATCAGTTCAAATAGATGAATTCAAACAAAATATCTAACTGCTCAAACAGCTTCGAATCATTTGATTTCAACTTTTTCAGCCATTTTTAAGTTTTTCATTTTCTGCATATTCAATTCTCGTTTTCATAATTTTTATGAGCTTAATTGCAATCGTAATCGTTTTCTCAACGTTTTACAGATTCAAGTCGATTTGAAATGTGTTGAAGAATAAAGAAAAGCTAGAAGAACATTAAAAAAAGTGTGAACACAAATAAAACTTTCAAATCTTTTGAATGTTTAATCGACTATTTGCGACGTCATTTGTTTTCTGAAGGAGAGGAGAAAACTTAGTTTTCGATCAGCAAAATTTCAACGGTGAGTTCCTTACACATAACAATCACTGACTTTACTCTTATCAACTCAATTATGAATAATTAGCAAATAATTAACGTTTTAAATTACGGAATTTCGATTATTTTAGAATTTTTTAGGCCGTCGAATTGATTTAACTAACAAGGAAAGCATTCGAATGGTTTCAGAGCTTTTCTTTTAAAGTTAGCTTTAACAAAGATTCAAATGCGATATTAAAGACTGCGTAGTCCTTTTGTGCAAATAATGCTCATGAGAAGTTGTATTCACTTGCGAACTTCGTAATTCTATGGCGAAAATTTTTGTTTTTAATGCTACAGGTGACCGTTTTCACAAATTTTGATCGGATTTCCTCTTTTATGATGTAAACTTTTTTAAACTTCGTTCGCTAATAGTATTAAAAACAAAATTTTTCAACAATAGACTTAATTATAAAGTTCTCACGTGAATAAAACTTCGCACGTTATGTACATAAAAGAACGATGGATGCTTTAATGTCGCATTTGTATCTTTGTTACACAAACAGTTAAAAGAAAAGCTCTGAAACCATTCGAATGGTTTCCTAGACGAATGAATGTCAAATGAGACAATCGAGACTTTCAAAGACAGTGAATGTTAAAATAAGCGAATCGTTATTTTGCTTTTTTGTGCTCTGCCTTTTCCAAAGATTCAAGTTTCATGAAATTAAGAAATGAAATTATTAAAAAATAATTAACATTGTTAGTAAGCGAAAGTGTTTGACACCATTTTTAATCGTGATTTATCATTGAATATGTTTACGATTTTGATAATATAAATATAAATTGTTCACATAAATTCGCATGATATATAATCAAGATAATAAAAAGTTGTAAGGCTCTGAATAGAATCATTAAATGTTTGCCCAAGTTTTCGATTTATCGATTTTAAAATTAACCACTCCCGCATTTAAATAAGTTGAAACATTTGCCAATTCAATTTAAAAATTCATCTATGATTTAAAAATTCTTTACGAAAACTTTGAATAATGGTTACGCAAAAATGTTGAAAAATGGTCCCTCTCTCTGCTATGTTAAATGTTAGCAAAGTATATTTAATTTAAAGTTAAAACGAAAGTCATTATCCATTTTGTTCAAGATAAAATTAAATAAAAAATTTGTTGCTCTTATTTTGAAACACGGTGTAATACCTTTGCTTGAATTATGCTTAGTTAGCGGAAAATTATAGTTGAATAAATTTAAACAATTTCTTGTTGCGGAAAAAAGTTGTATCGACTGAAACTGTTCAATTTGACTATGACTACA
>NCKU01000887.1:0-31920 GCA_003675995.1 Dinothrombium tinctorium | reverse complement strand
AAAGTTTGAAAACGCTATTCGCTTTTCATTCGCTTTTGATTCGATAAAAATCAATGAAGTAAATTGCACACCGTTTCTTCGCTTTTCAATCGCGATCGAACATAGACGGAGAGAGAAAGCGAAAGAAAGCGACAAGAATGACGATCGAAACCTTTTCGCCTTCTTGCCATTGCATGCGATATACAATTTAAAATCGGTGTACAATCGATGAGTAAATAAATGAATAAAATAAAATAAATTAAAAACGCGAACTCATTTTCAACATTTCAACATTTTGTATTGTAGACGTTTATGCATTGAAGTCGCGTGAAGCACACTTCACTGCAAAGCCTAACATATGTTTGACAACTTAAGAGCAAGACGTACTTTAAAAATAACTGCGAATGTTGCGAAAGATGTTTACAAATTTTGATTACAAACGTGAAACTTTTTTTTTCATCTACTGTTCAAATACTAGCTTTGCATTTGAAATCGATTAAAACCAAACAGGAAAAAAGCAAAAAAGCGTAAACTGTTGCATTATCATCTCTCACCCGTTTTTTCGCTCATCGCTTTCGTTTAGAGATTGCTTACAAGCACACACACCGAGCTTAATGCTTGCTTGTCTCGTTCCCGTTCACTGTATTCAACTGTTCAATATATGAAATCAATTATTTGAAATGAATTTGAAAGGAAAAATGAAAATAAAGATTGCAAACGAGTGGTGGCGATACGCGAATGTGCGTGTTTTTTAATGACGCGCCTCGTCTCTATCCACTCATCGATTTCTTAGCCAAGAGTCTGACTTTTCTTCGCACGCACTGCTGAATCAAAATAAAATAATTCAGTTGTCGAAAGTAAAGCTTTCTTTCTATTTTTAAATCTTCAACGAGACGCTTAATTGAAAATATTTTTGATGCGACCATTGGATCACAAAATATATTTGAAACAAAAGTTTCAACTCACTTTTAAATGTCGGAGGCGTTTGATGGTTTGTTTCTTTACAGTTAAGCTCACTTTTCGATAATCGAAACATTTTATTTTGAATCGGTGCTACATTATCACCAATTTTTTCGCGTTTGAAAGCGATTTAAAGTTTTGTTCAATAGACTAAATTAAAAATGAAATGAATTCACGTGTTTTGCTGTTTTTCCTCTTCTAAAAGCAGATATTCTTTATTGTTAGTAACATTATTAAACACTCGATCATCTAATCTCATTGTTCAAATACTTTTTTCTTTATGATGCGCAAAAATCTATAAAAAAAAAATCTCAAAATTTTTGGACACAATCATTGAAAAAGGAGTAAAAAAAAAAAACTGAATGAACATATTAAAAATTGTTCAACGCAATTAAATGAATGCCTTTTACGTAAAATAAATATTAAATATACAGGGTGCTCTTTAACTTCCAAGCTTGTAACTTTGTAACTGTTTTTGTGAGCAAAATTGATTTTTTACAATTTCATTAGGGAAACAAATGAAAAAATAGAAATAACTATGTCTACATATTTTGGAGAGTATAACTTACATTTAGCAGAAAAAAATGAGGAAAAAGGATAAAAATTTTCACAAAATTTTGCTTATTGAAAACTCCATTTGATTTCGACGTTTTTATTTTCATTGTTTTTGATTGGAACTTATTTGTTCCACTTTAGTTCTCAACTATAATTAGAATAACTACAAGATACGCTTTTATAGAAAGTTTCACTTCTTTTTAAATATGAGAAGATCGAGAATGCAGATTTATCTCCAATAGACTTAATGTTGATTATTTCAAAACAATTAACTGCTCGCGCGATAAGCCGGGCTTTGAGCGAAAAATTACACAAATACACTTTGAATGAAACGAAACGTTAAAATAAAAATATTTGAAAGTGCAAATATTCAAATACATTAGAAATCGATTTTTATCTTTGATTCGCTTACTATGGAATATTTTTTAATAATCTTTATCTTAATTAATCCATTCGCAAAGCAACAATAATATGAATAAAATTTTAAAATTAAATGTTCTCATTCTCGTTGATTTTTTTTTATATCGAAGCGTCAAATTTTATTTCTCATCAATCAACGTTACCATCACTTCCCAATTGTTACATAGAAATCGTTTCCGTCGATCGCAACGGCTGTTCCTCCGGCAGTGGTTGTCGTTTGAATTCGCTGCGTGTTACCATATAAACGACAAGAGCGGCGAAGAGAAAAATCGAGAGTCCCAAAAAGTTTATGACAAAAGCGCCAGGCGGTTTTTTGTTATAAGCCTCTTCACCAGTTCTGTAGAGTAAAATTGTCAATATTCTCAATGAAAAAAGTTATGAACACGACGAAGCAATGAAAACTCACAACTCTAGCAATGCGAATTCTGTTGCTCCCATCAAGCAGGTGGCTAAAAAAATATTTTTTATAGATCATGAGAGAATTAAATTAAAATTAATACCAGAGGCGGCAACAAATATCGCTGTTCCGAAGAAGGCGTGATAAGGCAACAGATTTTTCCGCTTCTCTTCGCCGATGAAAGGAACAAGAAATGAGAAAACACCGACAATGAATTGAAGTGCAAATACAAGTACAGTTGCCACACCACACCAACTATGCAACGAATATAGCCAAGCCGATCCACTGCCATTAAACACAGAATACAATGCGAGAACGATACATGCCAGTGTTAAACAGTTTAAGATAAAGTGAATCAATTTCACTGTTGTACGACGAGGACCGAGTAAACTTCGATAAATTAACACTGAATTGCCGGTAATTATCACAAAGCCAAGGATCATGAAAAATGGATGATAATTGAATGTTAAGAAACTTCCAAATCCACCAGCGAATTTCGCTATCCATGTGATAATGAGGGCGATTACCGCGACAGCAATTATTTCAGCGATGAATAACAGCTGATAATATCTTTCAATTCTTATTATTCTGCGTACTATGCCTGCGGGCAATGTCTCGCTTTCCATTTCCATCTGTTCATAGATTGATTCTCTATGGAGAAATATTCGAAAAAATTCGCTCACCTGACTCAACAAATAAGTTTGCAATTATTGCAATTTTTGAAATGTTCACTTTCCGCAACTAATAAAAGTTTTTAACGCAAAATTTGCAAAGCGAACTGAAGACAGGAACACGACATCGATGTAATCAGCGCTGTTGCGAGTGTAAATAAAATTCAATGACAAAATTCACATCCTGAGGGCATTTAATTTCAAATGTTACACGACTAAGCTATAAAATGCAACTCGAATTCCTTTTGCATTAAAGGAGAGAGAGAAAATAGATTTCAAGTTTCAAGTAACAAAAAGAGTTGAATTGAAAAAAAGCCGAGGAAAGAGTTAGAAACGGCAATGATTAGAAACAGGAATTTGTGAGCTCAAAATTGATATGAAATATGAGATATGCGCTTTAACAAATGAAAAATATGAGCTCGAAAACCAATTTTTTAATCAAATTGTATAATTTCACTCTCTTTGAAGAGCTAAAATTAACGAATGAAAGCTTTTCGATGCTTTCTTCTCTTAAATTACAGCAATGATCATTAAAAATAAATTTACTTAAGTTTAAAAACGATCGTTCAAAACCAACTGTGGTCAAAATTTTTCTCATATCAAAATCTTGTGATGACGAAGTTTGTAATGACGATTGTTTTCTAATGACCGGGCCATCAGGAACTTTTCTAAAAACTTCTGATAATTCGTTTGTGACTACTTTTTCTTGTGCCTCGCATTATTTCGACTTTAATGTAAAAAAAATATTTTCAGCTATTCTTTTATTAGTGTATTGATCTGTGTTCTTTCTAGATATTTTTAGCTGCTCAATTTCTCTTTCCTGGTGGATTTTCTTATCAATAGCATTCACTATTTTTGTGAACACTTCGAAAAAGTCATTTTTAGCGAGTTTCACGACGCAAAAAACGTTTTTAATATCGTTTTTTCAATCTGTCTGTCTGTTTGTCTGGACACCTTTCCAATAAAGATGAGAAAAATCAATGAAGATAAATAATTGTACCACCTGTGAGTTACTTGGATGCTAAATTTGACATTTAAATTTATGTTATGCAGTATGTAGTTTTAAATAAGTTTAATGTAAAAGGAGGGCCATTTAAAGGGCACATGAGTGCAAAAATTTCCGAAATTTTATTTTTGTAATTTGAAAAACCACCTCACCACATAGTAAAACAGCTTCTAACCACTTGATTCGTTTTATCAATTGATAACATTTTTAATATTTTTCAGTATAAATATAATTTACAATAGAGAGAGCATTCAGTAAAAATTTTTCATAGTGTATACTAACACCACCTTTAAAACTAACATAAAATAAATTTTCTTTTTCAAGTGAACTCAGTTTTTACACTCTCTTTCTCTGCTTGCCATCTGAGCCACAGAATAATAAGTAAGGTTAGGACGCTAAAATAGGTTCATGGCTACAAAAAATGGTCAAAACTAACAAGTAAGTCAAGTTAATTTATTTAACATTTCTGAAACTCGCCTTAATGCGATTAAATTCTGTCTTGTGATAACCTATAAAGAAGGCTGTCATTGCTCCTCAACAAAAACTCTTCTTTATTTCTTATTATTTGAAAAATAAATGCCTGGACTTAGTTGAATATAAAATTAACTTAAGAGTCTAAAAGCAAAGTTAAGTCTCAAATGAATTGCTTCTATTATTAAAATGTTAGCATCTTTATTAAACGGTATCAAATGTAAGAAAGAATGACAAGAGAGCAGACGAATGCTAACATGTAGATTCGCATTAATAACTGAATGCATACTTACTGCATAGTAATGAAAATATGTGCACTCTTAATAAAATAAATCCTTATTTTACACGACCCATTTTGAAAACATTCAAAAACTTTACTTTTTTCAATCGACTATATAAACAGCTTTGCGAATGTTTTATAAATGAAATGAATTACATTTATCTTTATAAAATTATGATACATCTAACTGAAAACACACTAATTATCTTCTGTAACGATAACGTTTAAAATGAAACCAAAGCTGGAGAATGTTGTTATGGAATTGACATCGAAATCCACTTTTGTACGAATAATTCCACTCACGATTGACAATTTTAAATGCAATGTCTTCATATGGAGGTCCTGCTGAAAACCTTATTATAGCAAAGTCTCTATTGTCAGCACAAGGGGTAACTGTGTAAGTGGGTGTTTTGTGTTTGTCTATTAAATCTGGATAGAATATGTTAAACTTATAACCCTGCACAATTTTCGGAGGTGGATTGTCTACATCGTAATGCGTCTGGTTATACTTGTTCCATTCAAAGCCAGTGTGCACTCGATTAAAATATCTTGGTTTCCTCGGCCGGTACTTATCTGACCAAGCAGCCACGCTTTTATCTTGTTTTATTCGCTCTTCACCGTTGAATGCAATATCATCGTCAGTCATGCCTCTTCTCGCGAATCTTTCAAATGCAATTTCGGCTTCTGACAAAGGTTTTTGTTCGTCTTGAGAAAGGCCTAATATCTCTTTCCTCAAAGCTATTAACTTTCTCATGTCATCTTCTGGATCAATTACAATGATTCCCGTTTCTACCTGATTGAAGGGTATTAATGTCGGAGAATAACGACCACTTTCATAATCGTTTTTACATTTTTCTAACAATTCATTGTCTTTTGGCTTATTAATGCCACTAGAAGAAGCAATCGGTTGTTTTTCTTCGCCAGTTTCAATTACATTTTCTTTTTTCACCACAGGAAAGAGGTTCTGCTTTTCATTTTCATTATTTTTCTGTTTGAGCTTTGAGAGTTGTTTCTTT
The DNA here is from genome assembly GCA_003675995.1 of Dinothrombium tinctorium. Taxonomy (NCBI): domain Eukaryota; kingdom Metazoa; phylum Arthropoda; class Arachnida; order Trombidiformes; family Trombidiidae; genus Dinothrombium; species Dinothrombium tinctorium. Next base: position 26,165 of record NCKU01000887.1, on the reverse strand, counting down.
GTGTACTCTTCGTGCTGTTCTTTTAGTCTTGCTCTCGCCATAAACGCTTTTAATTTTGACAAAAGCGTTTCCCAATAACTAATGTCTATCCCTTCTTCGCCAGATCTGATTTTTTTCTCAATTTCGGTTTGAAGAGCGTTCAATTGAGCTGGAGTCTTCCCTTTAAACACAGCGGTAACTTCACTGCTCACAGCTGCATTGATGCCTTCTCTTCTTTCAACGCCGCTGTCAGAACCAGACTTAATTTTTCTCAGTTTTTGAAGTTCATCTTCGACGATTGTTTGCAAATCATTCCAATAATCCGCATTCGATTTTTTGTCTAATTCCATATAAACTTTAATATCTTCTTGAAGATCTTCAATATCAGCGATTCTTAATCCATTGAGACAGAGATATGGTTCAACTAGTTCGAAAGAAGAATCATCATCTTGGTTTTGTTTCTTTTCTTCATGTCCCCTGACTATGTCAATATAACGCGCCAATAAGTCAATTGGCTTTGCTCTTCCTTCTTTGATGCGCAGTTGAGACCTAAGAAATAAATATAATTAGTGTCATCAAATACAAGCCCTCAATTGTTTAAATTTAGCTTTGATTCAGAATAAGAAAGATTTTCAAGTATTAAATATTACGAATCTCGAACTATGAGTCTAATTACCGAAGTTTGGCTTGCTTTAAATGGAAAGTATCTTCCTGTTTTTCCCACTCTTTGAATTGAAGCGCTTCTTTTTCTCTTTGAGCTTTAGCCAATTCTTCCAATCTCGCCTCGCGTTCTCTCTCTCGCTGCAAACGCCGTTGTTTAACCTTTTCCAACTCTCTTTTATTCTCTTCTAATTTGATACGATTCTGTTTTTCGATCTCCTCGGGATCAATGTCTTTGATGCCCAGTTTTTCATATTTCTTTGTCCACACAAAAGTTTTCAAGAGATTGGCGTCACCGAAAGGATTGTCGGTATTGGTGTACCCCATATACTCTTCATCCCATTCGAGCAATTCTTGTTTTCGAGCGGAGGACGAATCCTTGCCATCTTTGGCGTCTTTGTCTTTCTTCGCTTTTTTCGCCTTTTTATGCTCATCGCTCGTTTTGGAAGCATAGCTCTTCTCTCGGCGACCGTCGTCCGCGTGGCCTGTGATACGCGACAATCGCTCGAAGTGTTCTTTTGCCAATTGTTCCGCGAAACGTTTTCGCGACGATTGATCCTCTTTGCTCGACATCACTTCTCGAGCGCCACTCGCCGACAGATGGTGAGACGATCGCGAGTAGCTCAGATCGATGCGAGAACCAACAAATGAACTCTTTTTCGATCGCTGTTTTCGTTTCGATTGTTTAAAACGAAGACTTCGAATTCGTCGAAAAGTGGCCAAAAATGATCGTTTGCGGCAAGAAGTTGTCGATTTGCTGTTCGATAATCAGCGTTTGGGCCATACTCATGTTGACGTTAATGGGTGTATTGCTATACTCGCATTCGGTCGCATTCGTCGACGACCTCAATTTGGAAGATATTCAGTTCGAAACTCGCGATAATTTCTTCACAGAAGCGTACACGCGTTATGAGAATGCGGTAAATGCTACTCTTTGTTTGATTCAACTGTATAATTATTTGCTGCTTTATAGGCACACAATTGTTGGATTGCCGTTTGCATTTATATCATCACTCTCGCTCTGTCCGTTCATCAGTATTATTTAAATCGCAAGCTTCAATACGGACTTTGATGCATTGAATCGCTTAAGCTTTTTTCATTTAAGCTTTCTTCTTGGATCTCCGTACACTTACTCTGTAATTTAGGCAATTTTATCATTGTAAATGTATTTAATTTTGTGATACAATAAGTCGCAGACTTTACTGTCCTTTATTTAATTGGCATGACATTTAAAATCATTGCCCATTCTTTTTTGATTTTAACTAAAGCTGTTAACAACTAAAACTTAAACTAAATTGTTGTGTTTTATAATTATTCTTGAGTTTTTAAACTTTCTTAGGGTGTCCATCTGTTTTCAATTAACTCCGTTGAACTCAATTCCTAATTCACTGTCAAGAAGAGATTTGATGAGCGATAAAGTTTCTTCATCTGCTTCTTCAATCGCACAACAGGTTGATTTTGGAGCAATTTCGGATTGTTTACCGTAAACATTGTTGAACTGTGATGTAAAGGATGTATCGTAAAAATTGACATTCTCATTCGTAAATGAAGTTAGTGTTGAAGTTTCACTACTTGCTGGTGTATTGTTTGACGTCGACCAGAAGTTTGTAACTAGTAATTCACCATCGTTTGCCATGACTAAATCTGCAAACGGTTTTGAAATGCTCTCTGAGTTAGATGTGATATCCTGATTCATATTACTGCCATTGTCATAAGTTGTGAACATTGAACCATGGTCGAAATATATTTTTGCTCTATTCGGTTCAAAGTTGCTCGCAGAGTGATCTGAGAAGTAAGGAAAAGTTTCGTTTTGTTCAGTGTATTTTGAGACACCGCTCTCCATATTTTTTTCAATTTTCCAGGCATCTCCTTTTTTAACATTCAAACTTTTTTCTGGCAAAACGCTACCTTTTTCAAATTCGATTTGCTCTCTGAGGTACATTTCGTTTTGAGCTGTAACGATGGTACTATTATTTGGCAGCATCTTAGAGCTTCCATTAACACACTGTTCGACTACGTTTTCATCTAAATAGTTATTGATCACAATGAAATATTCAAAGTCTCCCGTCGCTGGATTGATGAAAACTCTCCATGTAGTTTGCAGATTAATATAAGAACCGTTTTTGACTCGAAACCTGCAGCTTCTTGTGAATGAGTTGTAGATTTTATTCTCGGTCACTGAGGAATAGGCTTTACTTATCGCTATATTAAATGTATCAATTTTGGATTTTACCTCTTTTGAGTTGTTCACCCAGTTCTATCACTTCTGCAGGATGACAGTATTCACAAAAGGAGGTGCCTAGCAGTTCTTGAGGCAAATAGCCCAAAATGAAAGTTGCTTTTTGATCAATAAACAAAAATCTTCCATCTTTCGTATGCCTTGATACGAATTCCGTCCATCGCCTATCCATGTTAGATTTAAAAGTCGGATTTGAGAATTGCGAAAAAATTCTTCCCACGGCAATGAGACAATTCAAAGGCTCAATGTCGCTTTCTGATTCCCTCCCGAATCCTAATCTCTCTGACGGAAACGACCGCAAAAAACCTGTGCAGTGAACAGTGCAATATTTTCTTTCTGAAGCGTTGGATCGTCGCTTCTTATGTGCGCGACCTGTGCTCTGTTCAGTCTCCTCTTTTACATATGATATCGATTTGCATTTCATTCGACAGAAGAAAGATCGTTTCGCACCAGGAAACACCCACCACTCCGAATTCGGCAATATTCGTGTTTTTATAGGGAGCATAGCTGAAGTAATGAACATTAAATATTAAAACATAATTAAATAATTAAATAGTTTTTTACTGTCAACTTACTCTTCGCATCAATGAATGTCTCTTTAGGCAACAAATCAGATGATGAAAGCTGTTCTTTAACTTTGGCTATGTCTTTTGGATGCAAGATATTAAACCAATTTTGACCGAAAAGTTCCTCCTTTGACAAAAAAAAAACATAATTAAGAAAAAAAAAATCTTGATTGTTCATCAAACCTGAGTATAATTTAGAATTTGTGATACAGATTGAGAAACGAATAAAATTTTTCCTCTATCGCAAGTGACCACAAACAAAAAGCCATCAGAAATCTTTTGTAATTACGAAGATTTGATAAAAAATTTGTCTGAAGAGATTATTTGCATAGATGTTACCTTTAAAATAAGATCATTAAGAAGATCGTTTTTTAAAAAAGATGGCTTTTCCTGTCCTCCTCCAGTGTAGTTAGTGATACTACCCTTTAACGCCTTTATGTACTGCACTGCCATTCGAAGAACAGTGAGTTTGTCTAGTTTTCTTGACATCGCTCCACACATCGGAATCAATTCCGAAAGATCCATAATGAATCGATTCATTTTATCTCGCCTTCTCTTTTCAATTTCACTGTGATTTTGTTTTTTGGAATCTTCAAAAGAGCTTGCCTCTTGGCTTTTAGAACTATTTTGACGAACGCAATCCATTGTCATTCCGAGCGAATTGTTATTGTGGTGAACCGTTGTTCGTCTTTCCAAAGGAGGTTTCATTAAACCATTAATTTTACCGTCGCAGTCGAGTACATCTGCATTCGATTCACCTCTCACCCTTCGAGAATGGTGAAAACATGGTTTTCTACTAAAAGTGCGTTTGCAGTACTTACATTGAATTGATTATGCAAAGAGGGGCATCTGACAATGATTCAGGAACAGGAGCTTCGGAAATCGTTGCTGATGAGCAGATGGTTTGATTATCGTCAGTGGAACAATAGAGCGACTCTTGCTCTATCGATGATTGCGCTGTTGCCTTTGAATTTGTGCTCGAATTCGATGAACTAAACTCCATTCCTGATTAAATCAAATTGTAAAATCAGATTTTAGACTTAGTCGTGAATTTCTACCATCATTTCAGATGTTAAACTAATGACACACTTGAATTTTCTCTCCTCTGAACATTGATTATTAAAATCAACACAGTAAACGTGGGTGTGAATAAAATTTAACTCTGACGTTTGTAAGTTTTTCAAAGAAATTTTTTGAAAAAACATTTACGCATTTGAAGAAATGTTTATAATGTGAATGTAATTGCGTCTGTCACTTGCACAGATTTGCAGGTAATTATTTCTCATAGCTTTTTTCTGGTTTCTATCGCAAATTGAGTTTAATCTAAGCCAACACACTTGTCAAAACCAAAATGGTGATCAACGCTAGCAAATGAAAGAAAAGTAGATAATGCAAAAAAGGGTGAATTAAGTTGAATTTGATTCAAAATTTTATAGTTTTGTGCACGAATCTTTTGCTCAATTACTTTTTTCATCACTTAACAAAACATGTCTTCTAAATTATTTTACATTGAAATTTACTTAAAACGAATCTGTTAAAGACAAGAATAAGACGTAAAAATTTTTTCCTCTAAGATTTCGCATAGTATTGAGATTGTATTAATGAAATGGAACTTGTTAGTTCCTTGAAAGTTTATTAACGGCGAATTCGCTTTAATCCGAAGTGTCGTCTTATTTCGAGTAATTTCCGACATTAAGCTAAAATTCAATAAGTGTTTTCAGGTAAAGTTATTTTTCACAATTGTTTTCAGGAAAACAAAAGTTGACTAAATTCATTACTTTGATAAATGAAAATTTTGTTGAGAACGAAGCAAAGTGAAGTGTATGCAAACAAATGCAAGATTCTCATTTATTCGAGATTATTTGATGCATGATGCAATCGTTGCCTATTTCGTTTTTTACGCTTCGGATTTTTGTTTCTGGCGTTTAAACTCAGAGAGAGTGCTTTCGAAACGTTTGAAAGCGCGCTTAAAAGTGATGCAAAAGCGAAGAAAAGTGAAGAAAAATTGAAAAGCGACTAATTGCAGAGAGAAGAAACGCGAACAATGTGCAAAACACTGGAAATTTCGGTAAACAATAAACGAGGAGAACTTTCGCGACAACGGCGCAAACGCAATACGAGCGCTTCATTACGTCAGAACGGAATATAAAAAGCGTGAGCGACGAACCCTTGCAATCAGCTTATTTTGCTGTCAAGAGTCGAATATTATTCTCGCGTTTAAATTGTAAACAATGAGTTACAAATGCATTTCACGTTTAATGCCTTCCGTTCGAAATGTTCGAGCGCTGGCAACCAGGCAAACACCCTTAGCGAGAAGCTTCTTCGGCCGCGGAACAGATCCGTTTACAGGTAAGTCGTATTCGAATTTCGCTTCTTTTACTCATATGTCTCGTATTTTGACACAGAAGCGTTTAGGCAAATGGAGAGGGTGCGACGAGAGATGGATAAACTCATGGATGGCGTGTTCAAAGACTCAAGCGCACTGATTCCGCGTTCATTGTTCGGACGGATTAAAGATATTCCTGTCGAATCCTCGACGAATGGTGAAACATACACTTGCAAAGTTAATCTCGAAGGATACGCGCCCGAAGATATTGAAGTCACTCTTGTCAACAATAATGTCACAGTAAAAGCGAAGAAACACACTAAATCTTCAGATGGTAGTCAAAGCTATCGCGAATCAGTTTATCATTACACTTTGCCGGAAAATGTGAATGTAGAAGCGTTGAGATCGCGTTTGAGTGAAAATGGTGAATTGGTTCTCGAAGCACCTCTCCTGAAAATCGAAGCTCCAAAATCAAAAGAGATTCCAATCGAAAGAAAAGAGTCAAGCGATAAAAATTAAAAGTTTTGTAACTAATCGTGTAGCTACTCGTGTAGCTATCGTGTATTTTACACTATGTTTAAAAACGTCTTGTATGTCACTCTTTTTTAGTGTTTATTGAAAGAAGCTTTTTGAAGTAAAGACTAGTGATTAACGAAACGAATAAATCAATTTGAAAGCAGTAAATTTTAGTATTTACAAAAGGCTTTTGCAAGCTTTAATAAAATAATTCATTTGTTGTTTGTGAGTGCATTTGATAACCTGAAAACAAACAGTTCGTGAAACTAAATTAAAAATGAGTCACACGCCTTACCAATCCATAGCTTCGTCGAGTCCATCACCTTTGGTAGCAGATGTTTTAAATATTTGAAATGTTCGATTTTTAAGAGCGTCCAAACCGAGCGCTTGATGCACTTCGGCGACGCTCATAGCGGTGTCGAGGTCTTGTTTATTCGCTAAAACAACTAGAATTGCTTTCTTTAATTCCTCCTCCTGAAAGAAACGATAGTGAAGGCAATGAAAGAAAAGAAAAGTAAAGCGAGCAAACGAACCTCCAACATTGAGACAAGCTCTTGTTTAGAGATACCCATTCGCTCTTTGTCGGAACTGTCGACCACATAGATGATAGCGTCTGTGTTTGAGTAGTAACACCGCCAATATGGTCTAATACTAGTTTGTCCTCCCAAATCCCACACCTGGAACTTCAAATTCTTATAAGTCACTTGTTCGACGTTGAAGCCGATCGCTGCGAAGAGAGAGTGATCAGTTTGAGCAGTGGATGCAAGCTTGTTTACTTGGAATAGTGGTGACCACTTCGCCGACTTGCAGTCGATAAAGAATGGTGGTCTTTCCCGCTCCGTCCAAACCGAGAATAAGGATTCGCATCTCTCTCGAACCGAGAAGCGATTTAAAATAACTAAACAATTGACCTGAAAGTGGAAACAGCGGTTGCAACAATTGATACGTGGACACGATGCGGTGACGATTAAAACTCACCCATTTCAAGTGAAACGCTGCGAAACGGAATGCAAACTTGTAGAACGAAGCGAAATGATTCGTGAATTTGAAACAAACAATTAAGTTTAGAAAAAAGAGCGAAAACGCGAAATGATTAGACGTCGATCAATTCGATGACAACGGCAATGTGTCTTCGCACCGATTGTGCTTTCGCCATTCGGGCGCGACCGCAGCCAATCGAATCGTGCGCTCGCCTCGCGCCAAAATTGAACTTTAGCTCAAATTTCAGTTTTGTCAAAAAATGATTTTAAAGATGAAAAATCAAGACAGAAAACATAATCCGCTCGAGTTTCAAAATTAGAAAATCGATCTCAATTCTCTAAAATGAAATCCGATGGTGTGGCGAAAACAAGACTGATTTTCGTTAAATAACTGTTCGGCTCTAGTCCCAATTTTCATGTTTAAGATCAGATTTCATCTTCACCTCTCTTCTCCAATCTAATCGAAGCGATTGAAATATGATTCTCACAAACATAAAATTGTATTTTACTGAAATGTCATTGTTACAATAATTGTTTGTTCACAAATATTTGCTTCGCAATTTTTAACTAAAAAAGGAGTTAATTAAAACACTCTAAAAAATGAGAAATTTTAAAAATAAAATCATCGACATTTTTAATTTGCAACTTTTAGGTTAAAGTGGAAAATTTTACAAAAACGATTTAAATTTAATGAATAAAAAGCAATGAAACCTCATAAATTTCATGAAATCAAACACTCATTTAAGATACTCTTTGAAGGCAATGAGTGCTTTCAAGCAGAAATCGTTTAATTTCACTGTTCAGAGTAATTTATAATTAATCGTGCAAATACGCTTTCAAACATATCTGAATCTAATCGAGAACGGCGATCGGTTATTGTGAGGCCTGAAAAACTAAAATTGTGCTTACCAATTAGATTTGTGTCGGGTATTGATGCTACAAACTCGTCAACTACTGTCAACAGCTTGCGTTTTAAATTTCGGTGGGAATGAAAATAGGAAATTAAAGGAATAGGAAAATTGTCAATAGTCGACACACGAATTACTTTCCTAATCGTGGCTGATTTGATGTGAATGAAGAAACTTGAGCAAAAACCAAAATTATTGTGAAGGTTCCACTGATAAGAGTGATAAGCATACTTTTATTAACTGTAAATAATTTGGCGCACGTTAATGCCACTGATCTCTCTCTATTCTTATATATCATCAGTTTAATCAAGCAATCAAAATATTTGCTCTTGTTTGGAGTTGAGGCGAACGTATTGAGGTGCAAAAGTTTAAGTAATTTCGCATGATTACTTTCGTTTAAATTGGACATGGACAGAACAATTTTGAACAGAAAAAAGATGTAAACAATCATCTCTGCGACAAAAGCTAATCCACCTCCCATTCCATGCAAAATTATTTTCGAGTAGGTAACAGGAACAATGTAAACAAAGCCAGCGAGCACATTAAAAATGCAAACGAAAACCATTTTGCTGAAAATTTTCTCCAGTCTACGCAGACAAATGAAGTAATCGTTTTCAATTTTGTTTGAGTGTTTGACAAGCAGAGTGTGAGAAACGAACGATACTTTTTGCAAAAATGAATCGTTGATCAAATTCATTTTAGCAGCTAAAAAGTCACAAATTCCACAGTAAAATGCAGTGCAAATAAAAATGCTCGTCAAAAGGTAGCAATAGTAAACCTCGTCGATCACCGCAATCAATTTTGCGTGATTGACTTCAAACTCGGAACCGAAAAGTACGGGCAACTCCTTATCGCGAATGCTGTTAATTGCTTCCACAATGTTTTCTGTCGCCGATACTAATGGGTAAACAAACGCAATCGACACATTGAAAATGTTCTTAAGTTTCAGCTTTTTCATGGTATTCGAATCGAATGGCACGAAAAGTGCGCTTATTTGTCGCATCAAAAGCACAATTTTCTCTTCTTTTTTGAACAACTGAGCGATGAGAAACAAGCAAATGAATGGAGAGAGCGAGTAGTTTATATCGGCGATTAAATCGGTGAAATTTTTACTTTGTTCAAAGTTTTTGAAAGCAATTTTAATCATCCACAAACCGTAAAGAAGTGAAAGCGCGAAGCCGATGTAGCGGTTAAAGCGAACTCGTCTTCCCTTCAAAGTGAAATTGGGAAAAATACCGAAAAACCTCATGAAAAATGTCACTGGATTCAAACATTTTTGACAGTCAAAATCCATCGTTTGCCAACGCAATGAAAACTTTATCATCCAAACATTGCAACTGGCGGCGTAATAGTAATGATTGTCTGTTTTCGAATGCTCTCAAATTGACAGCATTCAAATGTTTTGCGTGAGTTTGATAAAGCAAAAATGAGTAAATGCATGTAAAGTAAAAGATGAAGTTTTGCGAACAAAAGCTGCAGAATTGAAAAGTACTAACAACTGTAATTTAAATAAACGAACGAAGCAATTGTAAAAAGCGACGATTTGCAAAGCGCTATACAGAAGTCGATTTTGAGTTATTCTCAAATTACAGTGATTAAAAAGCGAGAAAATAAGCAGAAAGCAAAGCTTCATTTTCTCAAAGTGATAATCTGTACGAAATGCATTTTGAATTCGTTCGAAAAGTGCGAAAGCGAAGCGAACGAAGTTTGAGAAAAGCGAGGGGTGTGAGCGATGCGTGAAATGCAGTGAAACGCACCGTTTTTCTCTCCGCTTTGAAAGCTGCGTTTGGCGACGAAAACAGGCGAAGGAAACGAGAACGAAGAGACTCTAAAAATGGGCGAATTGACAGTTGCCGGAATTTGTTCGCGTTCGTTCGACGCCTTGCAATTCGTGCGCGAATTGACCAAACCGAGCGTCGGAGTCGAGGGTCTGCTCTGCGCCCGACAAAAGGTGCAAGCGCTGGTCGACGAAACCAATGCTTTACTCAAGAAAAACGTTTACAAGAATTATGCGCTTTTCATCGAAACCGCAAAAGAAATCTCGTACCTGAAGTCGGAAATGTATCAATTGAGCCATTTGCTCAGCGAAGAGCAGTCGCTGCTCAATTCTTTGCTCGACACTTCCATTTCGGGCGACAAAACACACGGTTTAACAGCGAACGAAAAGAAGGAAGTCGCAGCTAAATTCAGAGGTCACGAAGATATCGAATCATTAAAGATGTCCAAATCGCAATCAGTTCAGCAATTCGCGCGATCGACCGCCAATATTAAGGAATTGGCCTCCGTTTTGGAAAAGGTTGAGGGCATTTCTAGTATATTGGAGACAAAAAACAGAATACTTCTCCATTCTGGTGAAATGGTCGAACTTGATTTGGTCGATTACAAACCTTTGCCAAATCAAGGCAATATTTTCGGTATAATACTTAATGATTGCTTAGTTTTAGCAAACTCTTATCCCACAAATGCCCGTTCTTCGGGCAAAAAATACAAATTTCAATCGTTTTGTGAATTGGATAATATCGCCATTATCAATGTTAAAGATCCTAATTTCAAAACCGCATTTAAAATTTTGATGATGCCGCAGACAAGGGCGTTTAAAGTGGATACAGTCGAAAGCAAGAAGAAATGGTTAGATGCGTTTGACCAAGCAAAGAAGCAAAGAAGAGCATCATTAAGTTTGCAGCGACGCGATTCTCTTATGTTTATGCCAAACTTAAGTATGGACACAAGTGGAACAGGAAATCAAACAAGTTCAAAAAACACAATGTCACCAATCGATAGACCTTATTCTGCGTTACACAATCCTTTTGATGAAGCAGAAATGTTGGAAGACGCCTCGGAATCTGACGCAACTGTCCCTTTTTGGTTGATTGAACTGCCTGAAGATTTAGATGTATGCATCGCCCAACGTAATTTTGAGGAAGCTGTAGCTTTGGTTAACAAAGTTAACGATCATTTTGTGATGTATCCCAAATGTGATAATTCTCTGCAAACAGATTTGAAGTTAAGGATCAATCACAAAATTGATGAATTGATTGAAGCCATAGCAAATGAGTTACAAGTATCACCCGATCGCTCGTTACAGAGTGGTCCTCGGGCAGCGAGAAGAGCTGTGCAATTACTTATAAAGTTAGGCAAATCATCTCTCGCAGCAAAGCTTTTTCTGTCACAAAGAAGTACACTTTTGAAATTTTGTCTTCGGCAACAAAAAATGGAAGGCGCGACGCTTCAGTATATTCGAAGAATGGGATCTGTGTTCTTCACCAATGTGAACGAAACTTGCAAAGAATTCCAAAAATCTTTCGACATGACTCAAACAAATGAACAGAGCAGCGTGATCTCTTTGGGTTTGTCGTCCGTAGAAAACAGCGTCAGTTCCGACAAAATTAGCGGTGGCGGAATATCATTGTCTCCAGCTTTAGCTTGTCTAGTTTCTTGGGTGCACAAGCAATTGCTACATTTCCTCAGTCTTTTCTCACGCCATGTTTTTACCACTCAAGTATCCTCAACGATTGCCTCTGAATGTGTTGCTATCGTAAGAAATCAATGCATAAAACTGAGATACTCAGTAGGGATTGATTTATTAATGTTTCTTGAAATGCAATTAAAGACGGGCATTGAGAAAATAATATCAGACTGCAAAGAAAAATTGTTGGAGGCGATCAAATTGAGATCGGGCGAAGATAAATGGCAGCCCCAAAATCATGGAAACAAAGCTGGAATCACAAAATTTATTGAAGATATGAAAGACAGTGGTTTATCTTGCGTGCAAAACTACGTTTATGACGAGTGTCGAGTTTCATTGACTAGCAATACAACATCGTTCGCAAAGTCGTTTCTGAACATTTTACACGATCTAATTAAGCTGTGGACGCCAAACACTCATCATTTAATCGTTGATGCGTTGGTTACAACATTTACTTCTCAAATGCGGCATCTTGAAAAATCCATGAAAAAAGATCAATTTAAGTCAGAAAGAAAATTTATTCGTCGCAATGCAATCTTTTTGCTCGACACTCTACTTCCATTGGCAGAACAATATTTTTGCGAAAAGTTGGAAAAAACGTGCGAAGAGTTGAGCAAATTACACAATGATTACTCCCATTTAAAAGCAGTGTCTAAAGATGAAAAAACTAAAACCATGGTAAATATAAGCGAAGGTAAAACTTATACAACGACCACTTATTTGTAAAAATTGAGTAAACTTTTAGATTTATTCGTTTTCTTTGTTGATCGACTTTATCTTTTTTGAACCTTGTTTCTGTGAACGCTTGACTTGCGATTTATATTCGGGATCCTTTTTTGTGAGGAGCGCTCTTCTCAAATTTTCCATTTTAGCAGCTTGATTCGGTTTGCAGCTCTTTGATGGGCATTGAACAGATGCCAGCGGAGTTCTTTGTGCTGTACTCATCTCCTGATTTTCGTTTTCTTTCGTCGATTTTACTTCACGAGGAGTGGAGCATAGTCGAGGTCGAGTGAGCTTTGGTGTTGCATCCGATACAAGAGCGGCGACTGAAGTGTCGGCAACGATTTGCTCTTCGCTCGCTTTCAAGCTCTCAATGTGAGAATCATTTTCACATTCGCTGAAATCAAAATTCAATTTCAAATTTTCAAATTCTTCAATAATTGCTTTGCAGTGTGACTCGAATTCTAGCGGTGTGCGTTGAATGCCGGCGGTTGGAGAGCGTGGGTCAGAATTAAAGCGGGCGGCCACTTTCGAGCCTCGATTCGCGATCGAAATCGTGTCATCCGAATCATTCGCATTCTCAATGCCTGCTTTGATCACTTGTATTTGGATCGGCGTTCGTTCGAAATTGTCGCCGCGAATAATTGGTGAACGCGGATCCGATAAAACGCTCGTTTTGCGTTGAAAAGATTTTTTCGAATCGTTTGTCGGCGTGAGAAAACAGGCCGCTTTCGCGTTCTCCCAATATTTGCTCACTATTGAACCCATTTCAACCGTTTCGCTTTTATTCCGCTTTTCGTTCGCTTTGTTTTTGTCGCGAAACACGAAAACAGCGAAAAACGCGAAATAAGAGAAATGAATGAAAACAGGAACGCCAAACTTGAATTAAGTGCGTTTTTCAAATTCGGTCGCCTTAGCGACGGACGGCCAATCCGCAAGTAGCACTCACTGCTCTGCCCTCTTTTGCTAAAACTGCCGAACTATTTGCTAATCGCTGCACTCGATTTGATTTTGCTTTGCCTATTTAGTTTCATAAACAGTTGAAAATCTCCGCTTGCTATCCGAAGTGTGTACTGCACAATTCCGAGCTCAGGTCTACTAAAGTGCAAATTTAAAAAACCAATATAAATGAACTTATTTAATCACACTGTTCACAAACATAGGGAGCGAAAAAATTGGCGCGAACAAAATCACAGATGAGCTTAAGAACCTAAAAACCATAGAAGGTTAAGAATACGCTTTTACATTTAGAGATTTCGAGTTTTTCAAAACATTTCACTCACTTTTTTTTACAATTTTATTTCAACTATTGTTCTCTTGTTTTTTGGCCAAAATTTAAAAGCGATATTGAAATTTCAGAAATTACAAAAATCGTGCAATGTGTGCAATATTGAGAAAAAACAAGTTTGCAAACGCTAACGCAGTGCTTGAAAATTTATCTCTTTTAAATATCGAACAACGATTTCTATTTAATGTTCTTGTAATTTTATATAAAATTTGAAAACAATTTGATGCCGAATCATATTGAGTTGATATTTGTTTAAAAATCTAATTTTATGTACATCATATGAAACGAGCAATTATGATTTTTTATGTAAAATCATTTTAAAAATCAAGCTAAACGTAGCAGTTTTAATAGAAAATTTATAATCGAATTCCCCCAGATGTTAAAAGATTGCCACTGACAAGTTTTAAAAATTCTATTGTTGCTTTTATTAAAAAATTAGGCTAAAAATATTTATTCAGTGGCAAACATGCTAAGTAAACAAATTTCAATAATTTATATCGTCGTCATTGAAACTGCTTTGTTCTTCATTTTTTTTTAATTGGAACATTTCAGAGTTGAGGCGATAAACTTTATCTCGTTTTCGCGCTTGTTCTTCGCATCGCACAGAACATTTAACATTTGTCTTATGGTTTGCTTAAAGCTCGAATAATTTTGATCTCACTTCTTATCAGAAATCATTTATTCACGAACACTGTCGTTGTATCTAGAGTAAATAGACGTTTTTTGACGTAATTCCACTCTTCCGTTTATGAGAATATTTTGCTCGAGGAAATAGGCTAATTTTTAATCTCATTAGACTAGACTCAAAGGAACTCTTTTATCGCTTTTTCCATCATACAGGTTGCTCTTCAAAGCGAATCCATTTTTTTGTAGATGAAATTCTAACTTTATTTCGGAAATTAACAGAATTACACGCGCTGTTTCTAAGAAACATAATAATCATCAAATGGGCGATTAACGTTTTACGTTTCTGTCAGATATTTCGCTCAAAAGATTATTCACTATTCACTGAGATTAACTCGACATTATTTGTGAAAAATTATTTTTAAGCTTTACACGTTTTATTTATGTTAATTAGCTCAAATGGTTAAAATTTCTATTTAAAAAAAGTTTTCTGCCGCTTTTTGTTAATAATTTTTTAAATTAATTTTTTGATCAAATTAACAAAATTTTAAATGAATAAATATGAATCGTTCTAGTAATAAAATTAAAAAAGATTTTTAAGAGTCTTTTTTGTCACCCTCTAGAAGCTTGAGAAAAATGTAAACAAGGTTTACTTAAAAAAAACGTCCTCTCAATCCTATCATTTATCTAATTTCCTTTATTGAAGGTTTTCAAATCATTTTGCTTTGCTAAAATCATAATTAAGCTCTTCAAAAAAATTGATTAAAATTCATTGATTAAATTAGGTTCGAAAGCAAGCGAAAATTAATGAACGCAACAAAGAACGTTCTCAATGGACTAATTTTTAATATTTATTATTTAATGTCCGAATTGTCAAATTATTTTATCAACAATTTAGACTCAAAACTAAATGAATAACTTATGAAAATTGGTTGCTTTTACGCAAGATGTTTCTAAGAAAAAATAAATGCAGTTAATTACGAGGCGATGATTTTGTTTTGTTATCAATTTCACGGTATTATTCAGCAGTGATAATCATATGGCTGTGGGAAAATGATTCTCAACAACTCTATAAATTTCAATTGAATACATGCGAAGTTTACACAGCTTTTTAAGCCCCTATGACTTTAAATCGCATTTTTCTGCTAATTTCGCTCATCATTATTCAAAAGTTACGCATCGATATAATTTACTTTAGCAATAGCGGTTTATCGTCCTCATTTCTACTCACTTGATGTCCGTAAACAATTTTAAGGACAAAATAGAGTGCAGAATGAGATGTAAATGAAAATCATCGAAAGTTATTATTATTATTTTTTATAAACGTTTTTCATTTTTGTCAATTGCTTTAAGGACAAATCGATTTTCATATTGTTAGTTTCAATGTTCGCTAACTTTTAATGTCAACAAATCGAGTCAAATTTGAATTTTTTTAATTTCACTCACTAAAAATTTGACATTTAACTCGATCGAATGATGTGAATATTTATTTACTTTCGTGTCTCTAAAAGGTGTGAATGTTTACAAAAACTAGTGAAAAAACTCAGTTTGGAAGCTCAAAGAATAAACCAAAAAAGTAGAAAATCAAAAGCAAAGATTAGCGACAACTGAAATTATCAGCCTTTGCGAGTCAATGGTGTTTTCCACTATGCAATTATTAGTGTGAATAGATTACTACGTGGTTATAATTAAGTTAAATCATGTAAATATTAAATATACTTAATTACATACTTCTAACATTAAATTGACGCTTAATCACTCATTACAAGGCTTTCATTTATGGAATTAGCCAAATTCTGTGCACTTTTCATGCGAACGAAAAATAATAAAATTTATGTTTTTATCTTCGACGGCAAGATCAAATGAAAGAAAACGCTTTAACTCAATAATTTCACGTGCCTTGTCAATTTTCTTCTTGAATTAACTCTTTGATCGAACACGCTTGGAACATGTTAAACATTATGAACTTCAAACAGCACTTTAACACTTGTTATCGGTCACAAAAACAATTTTTTTTTCATTTATCATTTAGAGTCTTGAATCCTGAACTCTTCAAAACAATATTTCATATTAACACCCAATGCGAATAAAACTTGTGATTTCTCTTGAAATTCAGTTTGCGTGAATGTGTTTAGAACGTATGTTGGAAATTCATTTAAAAAAGTACTGACAAGTGATGCTGCTGAAGGCAAAGTAACTCATTTAAATCGGTAGATTCAAATGAGAGTAATTTTCATGGAATAATCCGATGATGAAGCAGAGAGAATAAACAAGAATTTTGAGAAGAGAGATCAAAAGTTCTTTCAAAGGTTAACTACGTTCGAGACAAGTGTGTGCACAAGAAAGAAAACAAATATTCTTTTTATCGCGGTGATTACGAGTTACAATTTTCGAAAAAATTGGCGCCAAAACGAGTAAATGCTTAAGAGAATATTAAGAAAAGTTCGCTGAAATCGTTGCAATCCAACTTTAGATTACTAGCATTTCAAAAAAAAATGTTTGTTTAAAACTCATCGACTCGGAAATTTCCCCGGAAACGATTTCATCAGAATAATTACAAATTTTAACGATTCCGAGATTTCTGTTTCGCAAGATCACGCGTTATATTTGTAGGCTACTCCGAAGAAATTGAATTTAATATTCTGAGATTGATATCAAAAATGTGTTTTCTATATGAAAAGAGTCACACCGACACTGAGCTAGTTTTTCTGCAGAAAACGACGTTTCCCGGCACTACACTCACGACAACCGACGCTTTTCATCCGATTTAAACTCGACATTTAAAGGTACGTGCAATCTTTTCCTGTGGTTCCTTAATAGATAAATTAAAATTGTAAATAAGGTCAAATCGAAATGTTTCAGTCGCTTGCACTTTTCTTTTTATTTCACTGAATCGCAAAAATTGATGCGCAAACTACATCGAAACTAACTCTAAATTAAATTATTTTGTGATATTTCTTATGAATGAATCAAAAAAGGCTGAAATTCACTTTTCTCTGCGATCGAATCGAATTCACAATTAATTTGCCGTGTGCCCTAAAAAAAAATTTTCATATAAGTGACGATGAAGAGTAGTGAGATGAATTCTAAATAAAGTTGAATAAGAGTGTTTTTGATTAAAGAGAGGGAACGCAAACGAGGATGCATATTAAATTAATTGAGCAAACTTTTCCTTTAAAAACTCGAACAAATAATTGGGAAATGATAGTAATGACTGCACGTTACCGAGCAAATGCGTGTTTTTTTGCTCTTTTCACCACAAATTCAGCAATCAACTCTATTATTTAGTGTTAAATACGAGTTTAAATGTTAAGCTCATGATTTCTGTGATATTTGCTAACTTTCATGTGCGTTTTTAACAATTTTAGTTAAAATTTTGTGCCGATTTAAAATTTTAGCATTCATCGCCCATCTGCCAACAAGGTGATCGTCTCGCAGATCGTGTTCAAGAAAGGACATTTGATTTCTGCTGTTCAACACAAATCTCGATTTTGTTTATCAATTTTCTTTTTCATTCTAACGAAACAATTTTTTTTTATAGATCAAGTGAAAAATTTTAATCAATGGTTTTAAGCTGTAGTACGTAGTATTTCGCGAAAGAATTGCGTTTGAATGCCTATCGAATGAAGTTGTTGTGGGAAAAAAATGTCGAATTCCCTAACAAATTAATTCAACTTTATAAACGTTTAGCTTTTTGACAAGTACAGTGAATAAATACAATTTTTTGCGCGAACCTTGAGTGTGGAAAGCGACTATTCGACGCGAAACATTCAACGATCATTAAATCGTCAATTACTTATCATATTCGCCGGTAATCAAAAGAATTTTGCTCGTACACTTTTCATTTAGTGAAATCAACAGCTGCAATAGTGTCGCTCATTCATTTGCCGTCTATTTATTGAACTATTTTTTCCGTTTATGAACACTTGCAAACTCGCTGCTTATTATCATCAATTGATAAAACCGCTTTGAAGTGCGATTTCGATTCACATACTAACTGCGAATCACTTGTAAAATGGGCCAATTCTGGAAAAATGTGCGACTTTGCTGGCGGACAGTGATTCTCGTGGTTACTCCATTCTTGTTATCACCTTTCTTGATTTTTGGCACCGACGATTGCGTGAGTAGTTCGCTTCAATTTTCGCTCTTAAATTTAATTTTGAGTATTTAATGAGATGATTGATGTTCAATAACATTTCGTTGAAGAAAGCGGATACTTAATCTGTGTCAAGTAACTTTTATTTGGCGATCGATAAATTTAAGTGATATTCAGGAGAATAGCAGCTGTGCGATTTTAAATTTTTCTAAACAATTTAAACAAAACTTTTGTCGTCATTCGCAAATAACGATAATTGCAAATGTGCTATTGCTAAGCACAATTTAAACCTCTGATTTCTACAATTTTAAACTGTCTCCATTAACATGGCACAATTACGCAATTGTCTCTTTCACAAGCACAAAATTTCGATAGCATCTTAATCGAACGGAAAAATTGTTCAATATGAAGGTTAAGTGCAAAACCTTGCTTTTGAAAAACTTTTCATTTCCTTAAAAAACTTGACGTACAAATATTTTTACAGTGAATTTTTGATTATTGATTATCATTAAATTAATCGCCGCAAAAGTTTTTCTAAATTATAGTTATTAGAATTCGATTAAAAATGAACATTTAGGCATCTTGTGCATCGCCAAACTATTTCCTCCAAAACTTTTTGCGCTGATTAAAAACTGAAAAATTAATTTTTCACGAGTAGTTTCGTAATTTTTTCTTCACTTCAATTCACAGCGTTTAAAATGTGCGTTTGTTGTTTTGTTGATGGCAATTTACTGGACCGTGGAGCCAATTCCAATGGCAGTTACCTCTCTGCTGCCCATTGTTTTGCTCCCTCTTCTTGGATTAGCAACCACAGAAGAAGCGTGTACGCCTTACTTACAAGAGCCAAACATGGTTTTTGTCGGCAGTTTGATTTTTGCTATCGCAGTCGAATGCAGCAATTTGCATAAGCGCATCGCTCTTTGGATACTCCAGAGAGTGGGCACGAAATTTGACATACTTATGTTAGGATTCATGCTTATAACAATGTTCATTGCGATGTGGATAATTAATACAGCCGCAGCTGCCATGATGCTGCCAATAGCAGATGCTGTGCTCGAAGAAGTTTTCCCAAAGACCGAGAGAAGATCAACTTTTCCAGATATAAAAGTTGTTTCTGCCGATTTCGATCAAAATGAAAGTATGAAGATGAAATTTTGTAGCAGTAGAATTTTATCATTTATTCTCTAGACAAATTGCAAGATATTATGATGGTAGAGACGTCGAAAATTTCAGAAGTTACGTTTACGAATCCGAATTTCTCGGTGACTAAGCTGAAAAAAATTTTGTACCTTTCGATTGCATATTCAGCGAATATCGGTGGAACATCGACGTTGACAAGTAACGGACCAAATTTGGTTTTACGTTTTGTCGTCGAAATGTGAGCAAATGCATCTAAAACTGAGTATAACCCTTTTGCTTGAAATTGCTTGCGCAACTTTTGTTCTTTTACATTTTTTGCGCTTTGTAAAACTGAACAAGACGCATTTAACTACATATACGTCGAATTTAACGGCAGGAAATCATTTGAATCTTACTTTTATGATTAAAACCTGAATCTAGTGTTTTACACAGACCGACAATGTTGCAGTTTTATATTGATCGCTGTTTTACAACATTTGCGATGTTTTAAGGAATTATTTAATTTTCAAGCTTTAGATAATGAAATCCACTAATCGATTTGACAAATGTAAAATATTTTTATTAAAATTAACTTTGTAATTTCAATAGACTATGAAATTTGGTAAATCCCTGCAACGTCGAGCTCAGGAATCAGGAATGTTTATTCCTGAGCTCGATCAAAAAAAAATTTACCCAATTTTTTGAAATTATGGAAACAAAATTACTTGAAATTACAAACAAAGTTACTTAAACAATTGTTAGAAGTTATTTATTGATTCATATTTCGTTAAACGTGTTTAAATGATCAGAATGCATCAGAAAAGCAGGCATCACAAAAATCGTGTTCGGACATTAGCAAAATGATAGATTCACACTGAACAACGAGCAAAACCGTCAGATTTTTAATTTTAACTGATTGAACATGTATTTTTCTTCATAATGACTCAACTATAAAAAGGCAAAAACTATTGCAAGCTACAATCTAATGATTTTAAAATTCACGATTTTTTAAAAATTAACAAATTAATTCGCACAAAGTTTACAGAAATTAAACACTCTCGTAAAGTTGGAGAAGCTTTTTAGCTACTAGCAGATAAAATTTTTTATAAAAATGTGATTTTCTTCATAATTTGTTTTATTTTAATATTTTTTACTAGATATGAAAATGAAAATTGAGTTAAATTTAAAATTAATTTTTAAGAATTATTGGAACAATTCTATTCAATTTAATTTAGTTTTAAGTGTGATGATCAACTTATTTTGTTGATTTCGTTAAAAAACAAAAACTTAAAAATCGTAATAATTTTAAAAAATTACTAGGCCAACCTAACTGAAAGAATGAGTGTTATTTGATTGCTGAATTTTTAGTAAAGAAAACGCGTGTCCAGCTAAATAAAATTGAATATCTGATTGTTTCAGCTTGTTGTCCAATGTTTCCGGTGACTTTTCAAAGAGAGATTGTGATTTTGTTACAGAGTTTATTTTAAAACTTATTTTGTTTCATTTTGTTTGAATGTCACTCGTAATGGCAGCTTTAATCAATTGTGGATAGGCACAAAAATAAGTCACTTAAATTGTTTCGATAATTTCAAAAAAATTAGGCGAAGCTAATTTTTCGATTCAGAACCTATACACTAAAACATTTTGATTTCGTTTTCTCTGATTTTAAAACATGAATGAAAGCGATTTAAACTATTGTTCCGAAGTCGCTTTCACGAAATAATTATGAATGAAATGAAATAATCATGAATTAAAGGGCGTTTCGTTTCTTTGCGATAGCTTCTCTTTTGACAATTTTCAATTATTTTAGAATAAACATAAAATTCGATATCAATTTTTCTACTTAATTTCAATACATTCGACGAACAATTAAGACTAATAATGCTGTCTGTCTTATCAGATTTTTGCTCTACACAATACCCACTTGTCTATGTGGAAGTGATAAAGAATGTTTTGTCAGGAATTGCGTTCTATTTTTTTCAAATGAAAACCGCACGCTCAAATTATCATCATGTAGATAGCATTGAAAATATCTTCTTTTACTTGAATAATATTATTTGATTTAATGTAAAAACATTTTCAATCATAGAAAGCGTCGTTTTGTTTGCAATTTTTTCTAGTCTCTTGTTTCAATTCGGTTAGATGCGCTAATACATTAGTTTTTTCATTGCATATTTCCAAACACGATTTTAATCAAATTGTTATCTGCCTCGTACGTTTTCTGGATCGTTATCAATGGTTCTATAATTGTTTTGAATCGAAAAAATTTCTTTTTTGAGGCAGTTTTATTTGATGGATAGAGGTGCATAATACATTTTCATCTGTCTATCAACAAACAAAACCAACAATATGAAAAAAATTTTCATTATTTCCACAATATGATCGCGCTTCTCATCTGCCCTCGAAAAACTGCGATCATTGTTCTGTTTCCATTCACAAAAATAGAAAACAAAATGATATCCTCTCAATATAATTATAAAATATAAATTATTTTAAATAATTTTAAGCGATAAAAAATTTTTTGTGATTAATTACAGTTTTAACAGCTATTTTTAATTTTTTAAAAAAAATTTTGCGCTCATTTTTTATTTTCTAAGCGTTGCTGCAGATATCGAAGCGATAAAATTCTAATGATTACACTCGCTGTGTGGAGAGCTGTGTTATTAAAGCAAATATTAAATATTTACTTATACAGCTTCATGCATATTAATTCGCGCTCTGTGCAATTCAAAACCGGCTGTTAATGTATTTTTGCTTATAAGATAAATTATAATTAATGTGCTTGAAGCTGTCGGTGTACTTTAAATCAAACATTTCTATTTAAAAATTTATCGAAATCTCAATATAAATAGTATTCAGCTTCCTAGACAGCGTCTGATTTGTAAAGCAACTTTATACTTTGTTTCATTGTATTTAAGTGAAAATTATTCATACTCCAGGTTACTTGACCCTCCAAACCTCTTCCTAAATACCATTTGATATAATTCTTCTCGTTAAATTCCTATGTAAATTTCCAAAACTCAATTTTTTCTCATAGGAAAGCTAGATAAGTATAAACAAACCCGGCCAGTAGAACTAGAACGAGTAATAACATTTTGCAGGTAGTGTTTCTACACTTTTAATCTTTTTTTTTAAAAACATTAAAAAATTTTATCATTGCAGATATAAAAAATTGTCAAGTCTCGTATGATTTTAACTGAGGCTTATTTATCGTGAAATTTGCTTTTGAACAATAAGTGGGCCTCGTCGAAAGTTGGTGATTTTTGCTCGATAAAAATCTTGAAAAATAGCTGCCAAAATAGGTGATCGAAAATTTTCAATTTTGATTAAAAATAAAAGGTTATCGATGCAATAACATCTTTTAAATTAAATTTTTCGAAAGAAAATTCATTGAAATTAAAAATATATTTTTCAAGATTAACCGGTAAAAAAACTGGTTAAATTTGCTTGTATAAGCGCATTGAAAAAGAAAAAAGCGCTTTACTTACAAGGAAACTTCTTTGCTTGAAAACAATTTCGATTTTAACAAAATTTCAAAACGTTAATCTTTCAAAGCGTATTTTTATCTTGAATATGAATCAAAATTTAAAAATGTTAGCAATTAAAAATGCGATATAAAAATCAACATGTTTTTTGGCATGATTCCTGATTTTAATGAAACGTAGTAAGTAGTCGAGAGAAGTGAGAGAAGAATCGTTCATATCACGCCACGTTCACTCGATTTCACTCACGGCTTTTCATGGTTTTCATGGGTTTTCACCTTATTTACGAATTTCATGCATATAAAATTAAAATTAAAAATGCGAAAAATGTAAAAAACATCGTTTTAATCATATTGGAAAGGATTAGACAATACAAATCAAAATCAAATTATGCTGTAAAAACCTGAATTGACATCATCCACGTTCAATCAGTTCCTCGAAAATTCGTGACATCAATTGTGATTTATGGAGATTTACTTCACGTAGCTACTCTCTCTTAAGCACCTTTAACTTTAACAATTGAGAATTAACCAATAAATGCGCCAATTCGACGTAAAAAACCAAATTTGCCGCGAATTCGCTTATTCTGTTTATGTTTCATTAGCAAATTATTTTTTCTTTAAGTGAACATCTAAATGTTAGAAATAAGTGAGAAATATTATAGAGGAAATGTGTAAAAATATATGATGTTCATTGAAATAGATGCTTTCATGATTTAGTTGATTACGGTGATTTATATCAAAAAGTTGATTTTTTAAACGTGATTTTATTTTATTTTTGGTATAAAAATTCTCAGAATCTTTAAAATTTTGTATAATTTTATTCACAATTGCTTTACAACTCGTGTTCTATGTTCATTTTAAAACAAGTGATAACTTATTTGGCGAATTCTAATCATCAGGATTAAGTTTTTGAAATTTATAGAAAATTAGATAAGAATCAGAAGAGTAAATATAAAAATTTATTCAAACTTGATTCAGATATTAAAAATAAATCTAAAACCATAATCAGCATAAAATTATGCAAATTCATTAATCATTCATATAATATTCTTCAAAGAACTCTTTATATGGCAACTAATTAAAAATTTTGTCGCAATCACAAAAAAATTCTCACAAATCTTGAGCCTCGTCTTCTCAACAATCGCTTTGATTTCATCTCAAGTGATTTGCAAAGAAACTCAACCCTTGAAAGCCAATATCTTAAATCATATTACTAACAACTTAATAGCTTATATAAACTAGAAAACTTATCAAGTATTGCGAGCTTTAAATGTTTCAAAGTATTTTTTGAGTTCGATTACTTCAAATTTGACTTGCACTAATGATTTTCACTTGAATTTAGGAAATACGGCGGTAAAACACCAGTGGATTACACTAACTGGCTGTTTTTTGCAGCCCCTCCCGCAATTTTAAGTGTACTCATTTGCTGGGTATTGTTTAAAGTTTTGTTTCTCAGGTAAACAAAATCACGTTCTTGTAGACTTTATCGATTTATGAAAAATTTTTTTATTTAAAATACAGAAAAGTAGCTTTTCCTAAAGGAAGTATCGGAGCAAAAAATGTTATAGCTGCAAAATATAAAGAATTAGGACCCTTTAGGTAGTATCACTCTTTTAAATGCTCGAAATTTTATTAAATTTATTTTTTTAGTTTTCACGAGAAAGCGATTTGCTTTCTTTTCATATCACTGGTAGTTCTTTGGATGTTTAGAGACCCACAATTTGTGAGAGGATGGGCCACTTATTTCGGAGAAACGTAAGTTCAATCGAATGAGAACAATTAAATTTGATTGCTTTTTATTGAAAGGTTTTTTATCTTCACCCCTTTTTTGCCTAATTCAATTATCTTTCGTTTTGTTTGCGCTTTAGATAGATTCTAGGAATTAAATTGTCAGTTTTATCTTTTTTTTAATAGAAAAATAAGCTCATGTGATTAAAATAGAATGACTGCAAAGAATGCTTTTGTTGAGCAATTGAACGATTTTCGTGTCAAATTTACAAATAAAAAATTATTTTATTTGCCTTTTTAGAAAACCAAAGGATGCATCAGTCGTCATTTTCATTGTCATTTTATTATTTATTTTACCTTCAAAACCTTTCGGGCCTTATCCGAGTCCATCTTTGGTCAATTGGCCCATGATACAGACAAGATTGGCGTGGGGTGTAATACTTCTTCGAGGAGGAGGATTTGCCATTGCCAATGCAACGCAGGTAAACGTTGAGAGGCTATCAAAATATAAACTTGAAAACAATTGATTTTAATCGCGTATTGATTGCATTTTTTTCTATTCAGACCTCTGGTCTATCGGCGTTTATGGGCGATATTTTTTCAAAACTGAGCTTCATGCCATTTGAAGCGATTTTAGCAATTTTTTCGATTATGTCGGCGTTTTTGACCGAGTTCGCAAGCAATTCTGCAACCGCTACAATTATTTTACCAGTAGCCGCTCAATTAGTGAGTGAACTCTAAATCATTGAACACTTAAGTCAAACTCATCAAAACTCTTATCAAACTCTAGGCGACGAATTTAGGAATAAATCCGTTGATGGTTTTAATACCCGTTACATTGTCTTGTTCGTATGCTTTTGTTCTTCCAGTCGGCACGCCGGCGAATGCATTAGTATTTGAGCACGCAAAGCTCTATCCATCTGATATGGTATGTTGGGCAAATGTTTTAAAAATTTTTCTAATCACGACGCTGTAGATTTTACCTGGGTTAATAACAAAATTCATTTGCCTGGGAGTTATGTTCGGCACATTGTTCACAATTGGATTTCCCATATTTTCATTGCACACGTTTCCAGATTGGGCAGAAGCCGAAAAGCATCCATAAAATGATCATTTCAATTTATTTTAAATAATTTTACTTGTCTTAGTAATTACAATCTTATTTATTTGTTCTATTATTTATGTTTCCATTAAAATGATTCTGTTTGATATTTCATTAAATTATTTTTGTTACTGCCTTCTCAATCACTCCAAGTTTTAGTGTTTTTAGCTAAGTTTTTATTCATCATATACAATTAGTTTCTGTTCTCTTAATTGCAATGTTAATTGTAATGATGGGCAAAACATGTCAAGAAATTGCATCACGACCAAAAGAATGGCTTCGTCGAGTAAACATCTTGAATATTTTCAAGTGAATTTAACTTGTTTAATTGATTTTTAAGTGGGCAAGAATTGTTTTAATCGTA
>NCKU01000886.1:0-31936 GCA_003675995.1 Dinothrombium tinctorium | reverse complement strand
CATGTAAAATGATTTAAAATTTAAATTTTAAAAAATTTCTTTTCGACGTAGTTAACTTCGCTTTCTACATTTGATTTGAGTAAAAGAACATTGTATTTGATTGAATTAGTTTTTAGCTTTATCGAATTATAGCAATTTGATGTTACATGATAAAATGGGTTTACTGTATATTTGCCGAGATAGTATTCAATCTCATTTTGAATCTAAATAGAGAGAAAAATAATTTTTAATGATTAATTGCAGGCAACCATTTTTTAACTTGTTTACGAATAATATTTGTTATTTATTCCATATGTACAGAGCGTTCAAAAAGTGATACAAAATTAAACTTTAAATAACTTTCAAACGACAAATCGTAAAAAACTCGTTTTTTTTACATTAACAAAGATTTGAATTTTGGCTTTTTAAATGTTAAACATTTACTTTGTAAAAATACAATAAGTTTATGTGAATAAAAATTGAATTTGGTCAAATATCTCTCATACGTCACGTCGAATCACAGTTAAACAAAAAAGAGAAAGACAAAATAGACAAACCTTCGTTATTATTATCATACTTTGATTGAGGACAATCTTTAACAAGATGTGCTTTAGAGCCACATTTCTTGCAACAACCGCCCTTCGGATAGATATCTTCCTCATTTTGTGGACAGTCGCGCGATAAATGTCCTGTTTTACGGCAAATGAAGCAACGCGCGAAATCTAGCGTTTTCGAAGAGCTCGTGCATTCACTTAATTTGTGTTCAGTGGAACCACAACGAAAGCAAATCATTTGCGTCTCGTCGATATCCTCGTTTCGCTGTGCGTGCGGACAATCGCRAAGCAAGTGCTCGCTGCTTCGACAGTGAAGATATCGTTTACTAGCATTGCGTCTCGCTTTAATCTCCTCTTTTCTTCGCACGCGATTAATGGTCTCCTTGATCTCGTCTTCAGAAGCACCCGACTTTCGCATCGACTTTTTCATTTTGTAAATCTTGTCTTCGGTTCGCTTGTCGAGCATCAAAAGTCCTTTTGCCTTACGTTTCTCCATACATCGACTCCAAAACTGTTTTCACGTTCTATTTCGCATTCTTTCCTCTCTTCTTTTCATTTGCTCGATTCTTCTCCGGTTTCGATTCATTTTCCTTTTTTTCGCGTCGTTTTTCAAATTGGGTGTTCTTTACTTTATGCCCCGTGTATGAGCGCATGCGTCGCGTTGCATAGCAACACTATCGACTTTATTTTGGTTGGGTAGATTAGGTTATTTTTGGTTGGGCTGGTTAGTTCATATTGGTTGGGTTGGTTAGGTCATATTAGTTGGGTTGGTTAAGTCATTTTGGTTGGGCTGGTTAGGTCATATTGGTTGGGTTGGTTAGGTCATTTTGGTTGGATTGGTTAAGTCATTTTGGTTGGGCTGGTTAGGTCATATTGGTTGGGTTGGTTAGGTCATTTTGGTTGGGCTGGTTAGAAAATTGTTGAAATAAATTCAAATTTAGGCCATAAACTTTTGTTTATATTTGACGTTGCTAGGTAACGTGACGCATGCGCTTATACACGGTGCATAAAGTAAAGTAACCCCTTCAAATTTAAATAAATTTTTAAAAATTTTTGAAGTTTCCGAATTTTTATTGGTTTTCGCGAAACGTGTTCGCCACTGAAGGGGGCTTATATTGATTGCGCTTGTGTGGTGCCAAATTTTCGCATTTTGAAAAAATTGATTTAAAGAAAATCAAAATCATTTCAAACTTTTTATTCACTTTGTGGCTCAATTTTGAAACGGAAAAAGAAAATAAAGGTTTGCAGTCCATAGAATATAATAAGACAGTAAGTTTTCGCCCATTCAATGGTCAACATAAGTAAATCCCCTATGATAGAGATTGCCCTTAACATAGATAACTACACATAATTTATAAATGAATCGGCGGAACATAATAAAGTATGCAGTGTATACAGTGTATGTATAAAGACATGTTTAAAACTTGATAGTGCAAGATAGAGAGACCTAAGACGCCATCATTCAGCGGTATCCTATGTTCATTTTTCGAGTTCTATAAAATGCACTAGGTTTTATCTCTCCACACGCAAAGTGATTTATCGCGATTCAATTTTTTTCAGACAACAGGTCCTTTGCTACACTCCGTCCTTTCAGATCAGATAAACATAGTGTGTTGATTTGATGTACTTAATAATTGTTAAAATTTTGTTCAAAAATTTGAATTTTAAGCCTGAACTTATACAAGATTTGTTATTTTTAATTTAAAAACATTTTTTCAGTAAAATATTTTAATCGAAATATCTTAACTTCTTAAAAAATTACCATATAACATAATTATTATAAAATCACTCTGATTAAAATAAAAATTATTTTCAACTGAAAGGAAACTTGTTTTCAAATTTACGCTTTAAAATTATCACATTTATGGTTCATTACAATTTTAGCTTAAAATTTTTGTGCATTCGCATTGCCTGGCTTTTGTAAATTTTTATTTTAATTAGCAAGATAAGATAAAATTCAATTTTTGACCATAGAAGAATCCCCGCAAAAGTTAGATGAGACAGTCAAAAAACTTCCCATATAAGTATTACAATGCAGTCAAATCTCTATTTTGATGACGTCAAAAAAATTTCCGAATAAAGAGTAATTAAAGCGGATTTCAAGATACAATGTCTATAGAAAAAAATTTTGTTCGTATTTTGAGGATATTGGATAAATGGATTAGAATTTTCACTATATTTCACGCTATTTCTATTGGTAGAGCGTTCAAATCTCACATCTTTCAAACATTTAAAGTTTGAAACAAGTCAGGGTTACAATAGTTCTACGAGTGATTTGAATTGATTACAACATTAAGTTAATTTATTTTACAAAATCGAGTTTATTTCGTTTGAATTGAATTTTTTAAGTTTTATTTTTAACCAAAAAAGCAATTATTCATTGTATTCATTATTATATAAGACATAATGTATTGTATTTTATAAAATTAACTAAAATTGAAAATGATTTTAATTTTTAAGTAAACTGTTTTGCTGATGACAAAATCAATTAAAATCATTTCATGAAAGCGAATGATGTTATACTTTCAAAAAATTTAACTTTTTTATAGCTTAAATCATGTCTCCATATGATCGCTTGTTTTAGAGATAAAAATAGTCAGATTTCAGCATGATTACAATGTTTTTTTGTGATCAATTTATTAAAAAGAAACTTTTTTATTTACTTAATGATTGATGAAAATAAAAAGTTTTTTGTCGGCTCTTAATATTATAATTATAGAAAAATGGAATTGAGCAACTTATATTCTTCTCGCTCAATCACTTGTATTCTAAGTTTGCTTGACCTACTTTTACGACAACACTTGCTTGAGAAGCATTCAAATTCATTTGATTTCCCAAAGTTAGCTTCAGTGGTGAAAATGAAGGTTAATCTCACGCATGCACGAATATATTTACAAAAACAAATTATG
Source organism: Dinothrombium tinctorium (assembly GCA_003675995.1). Classification (NCBI taxonomy): domain Eukaryota; kingdom Metazoa; phylum Arthropoda; class Arachnida; order Trombidiformes; family Trombidiidae; genus Dinothrombium; species Dinothrombium tinctorium. The sequence continues at coordinate 28,494 of NCKU01000886.1, read as the reverse complement.
GGTGAAAATCCTACTTGAAGAGAAAAATTATACGCAACAATTTCACTTTCTAACCTCTCAATTTTTTTTTAGAAGCCTTTGACTTTAGGGCAAACATAAACGACTGCCAATTTTGAGTCTATTGTTCGCAATCATTAAATTCCGGTCAACTTTGCTTAAACTCAATTTTTCTTAGCCTTCTATTTCACTGCTTTAAGCGCAATTTTTTTCTGAAAAGCTGTCTATAAACTCATTTACATTGATCGATGATCCGAAGACAAATTAATTATGCATTGAATAAGCAGCATTCAAGCGAAAGTTTAATTTCATTTTTACGCCAAACAAAGAGCCATTTAAGGTTCAATCAAAAACAGTAAAATGCTCGATGAAAAAGTTGTTTTTAATTGCGCCACTCAAAATTCACGACTTAATTTCACGTATGCACCATAATTTTCATGAGTTCTTAACAATAATAATAGGCCTATCTTAATTAAATTTAAGTTTTATAAATTTCTATAAAAGTTTACAGTTCTTTCTTTTTTAAATATTTTTTTTTTAATATTTTTCCCATTTCGTTATTACATCTTGATTAAAAAAAACAGCCTTGATTAGTGACATAGGATTTACGTAAATAGTTTAATCAATCTTTATTAGAATATGCCCACTTAAAAATAATTCTAAAAAATAAGCGCTTGATCGAAAAAAATAAGTTTGAACACTGGAAAAGGAAGGATAACTCAATAAAGATAATCAAAATAGCGCTTTAAAAATTTAAACATACATTCTAGCTAGACATTTTAAATTCGTGCAAATAAAATTTTTCATTCTCAAGCAAGTAATTCTAAGAATCGCTTAGAGAGTAGCAAAATGAAATCTTGTTCATTTCTATAACGACTTGTTCTTAAATTGTTTATTTTCATACTTTGCTATCTTATTTAAGTTAATGTCTGCATATTTTAAGTTAATGTTTACCTCTAATTAAATTGTAGTAGCTAAAAATTTAAGGCGTGTTTAAAACTGCAAATATATATTTTAAATCTTAAAAAAAAGAAAGAACTTTTACGAAAATCGTATGTTTCTAGGATTGAACTTTTACCTTAATTTGAAACGATTAGTTTTTTTTTTATTAGATCAGGGTATTTCCAAAAATCTCAAGGTTTTGTGTATTAAAATTTTATGCGATTGTTCCCTTTTATAGAAAATTACGCAATGAATTTATTTCAAACTTTATTTTTTAGCTGTGTGCCAATTCCAGTAATTTTTTTTTAATTTGCGGCTAATTACTTTATTAGTTTATCACAAAAATGTTTGTTTTTAAATAAAAAATTCGAATTTTTTAAGATCTTAAACAATAATTTTTGTGAAAATATTAGAAAATTTTTTTAAAAGCCGGGACTATTAAAATTAGGTAAACAAATTTCAAGCTTTAACAACAAAACAAAAATCCAAGAAACTTGTAGGAAACAGATATAACATAAATAAATATTCTTCCTATAATATACAATAAATATTCTTAATTATTAATTCATCTCTTTTGAGCGACCACCACTTCTAACACAAAATTACCGATCAACCTATTCTCAACAACAATAAGCCAGCGAAATAGAAGCTTACTTAACCACTGAAGACACTTTTGAAGTGTAAATGATCGATTTTGATGAAGTTTTGCATACAACTTTTTTGAGCAAAACAATGCACATCGATGTCTTTAGCGGCTGTCTCGGTAACGTGAATAACGGTCGCGACGTATTTCAGGTCAAAGATAAGATTTTAAATTTAATTATTAAATTTATCGTAAACAAATAAGCGAAATCACGATAGCATAGTGGTATTGAGCAGCGACATGGGCTTTTGATTCAAATCCACCTGTGCATTTCTCATTTTGCTCTAAATTCCAACTTAATTTTTTGATTCGAAATTGCTCCTTCAAGTGCAATTAAAATTTTTAAATTTTTGCGCTTAAAACAATGAAGATATTTTTCAATTAATCACTTTTTTGAAACAATACATGGCAAAATGCCTTTAGCAATTGACTTTTCTTCGGACACGTCGGCATTCCATATATTGTGAGGGAATATGATATAAGAGATGCATACCAAAAGAATTATTCGAGTGAGGAAACTGACTTTGTACCATTTTTAAATAAACACTATTGAAAATACCCAAAGATGATTAAAGGTGACTAACAAAAGAATGCATAGATGCTCCATTTAAATTGCATTTGAAGGAGCAATTTCAAATCAAAAAGTTGGAATTCAAAGCAAAATGAAAAACCCACAAGTGAATTTGAAGCAAAAGCGCTTGTCTCTGCTCGATATCACTATGCTATCGCTTATTTGCTCACAGTAAATTTAATATTTAAATTTAAAATCTTATCTTTGACCTTTCTCGTGACCGCTTGCGAGACAACTGTACATCGCACAAACACATCAGCGTGCATTGATTTGCTCAAAAAAAGTTGTGCAAATTTCATCAAAATCGGCCATTTACTCTTGAAGAGAGCTGATTTTAAAAATTGAAAACAATTCACTTTAGAATCTCAAATTTAATTTATTGCGTACCTTTTTGCAAGCATCTTCATTTGTTCAAAGAGTGAAAATATGATTTTATGTATTAAATACAACAAAACTGTTGCTTATGCATTTTTAAGAAAATTTTGCCTTCATGTCATATAATAACTTTTTATGCATTTGTCCGACATCTATTAATAATTAAAGTTCTGCTTATCTATTTTTGACTGTCTTCTTATTTAAAACGATAAAAAACTTACAAAATGCTCTTCTATAATTTGACTTGAAATATTCCGCTTTTATATTGCTAAGTCAGCAAATCATTTTCACACGAGCAATTAGATTATTCATTTTTAATGTTATTTTTTGCCATCCATCATTTCTAGTTTTCTTATTACTCTAACTGTTAGCCCAATAAGTTGAGCAGATTATGAGAAATAAATTTTTTTATTATCAACATCCGAAAATTGATTATTTACGATTTTGTTTGTCAATCATTCAACCGCTTATAATGTTTAAGTTTCAGATTTACTAAACGAATTTTTAAGTTAAAAATTTTGAAAGCTTTATTTACTTAACTCCAATGTACTTTTTAGCCTTTGACAACCTTTCGCTCACTTCCGGCTAAAAGTAATAAACAGTTTTGTAGAGACCGAAAAGTATTTTGTTTATGACCGGTCTCTGCAAATCATAAAATTTTTTATTTGTGAAATGCAATGGCTGCAAAAACACCATTAAAATGATTTAGCACAGATGAGCTGTAGGACCAAGGCAGCAATATTTTTCAGGTCATAGGATGCGTGAATTATATGGCCACAAAAGTATGGTTGACTTTATTATATTGAAAAATTGAAAACGATTTCTATCTTTTATTTCTTTTATCCACTTACTTTTTGATTTCATTGAATTTCAATTGCGGTCGTGATAAGATATTTCTTCGCTAAATTTTGCAGTTTTTTGATAAAAAAGTAAATTTTAATTTATTTGAAAAGTCAACTTTTTATTCAAAATTTTAGATTAAAAACTTTTTTTATTTCGTTGAATGCATTAACCTCTTTAATTTTATTTAAACCATTTTTTTTAATCATTAAATATTTGCGATGTCATTTTAGAGGCCTTTATTTGCAGCCGAAATGCACGCAAATTATTCAATAAACACACAAAGTGTTTTCCGACAAATTGCGTAAGCGATTTTGCGTTAATTTAACGTATCACTCAAAATCATAATTTTATTTTTCGGCCTCGACTCAAAATGAACCTTTAGTTTAGTTTCAAATTTAATTATTAAATTGTAGTTTCACTGAGTTTCGTTTAAAAAAAATGAATTCAAAGTGAAAACTTGAAAGCGATGTTCATTCGGGAAACAAAAGTTTCTATAACAAAAATTTCAAATTAAAAAAAAAACGAAATTATAAATCCTAAACAATATCAGCTTTTGTGAAAATGGCCACTCGTGACTTGACAGTTAATTTTTTTAACCGCTAAATTTACATAAGAAAAGTAGACGCAAAAATAGCAAAGCCTTCGAATAGAAAAAATATGAAATCAACTTTTTTTACGCTCACTTCGATTTTCTTCTTTCAATCGCCATTCGTTTCAACCTGAATTCTTGCGAAGGCCGCTTGATACGATCAGCCGTCGAGATGGATCACAACAAACGTTTTTTTAGCAGTTTTATTTTTTTAGAATCAGATTGTATTTAAACAAGGTGCACACTGTCTTATTAGCTGTTTCACTTCAAGGATGCTTTTCTCCTAACTTCGTTTGGTCAGCACTTTTTCTGGTGGGCAAACCATTGTTGCGTCGAACGGCTTCAACAAAACTTAGAATCATTCGCAATCTTGTTTGGGTGGTGTCCTGAGAGTCCATGGTCAAGACCGACCCGAGAGATATAAAATGCAGTGGAGCTCTTTTCTCAAAACACAGTTTCTTCGAGCTAAGAAAACACTCAAAACGTGAGTTGAGATCTTGTGAATAATTCTATTCGACGTTTTAATCTTTTTTCTTCTTTTCTAGTAAAACTTAAAATGAACTCAGCTATTGTTGTCGCTTTTTGCTTACTCTTGGCCATTGTGCCAATGATCACTGCTCAATATGGCTATGGTGGCTATGGTGGCTATGGTGGCTACGGACGAATTGGAGGATATGGCGGCTATGGCTTGGGCTATGGCGGTTATGGTGGCTATGGATTGGGCTATGGCGGCTATGGTGGTTTATATCGAGGAGGTTATGGGTACGTATTTCTATTTAAATTTCATGGCAACTAAATTTTGTTTTGCTTAGTTATTACGGCTAAACAGTGAGCTTTCTCAATGAACAACAAAACTTGTAAGCGCTCGGAATGCCTGTAGCCTTTTATGTAATCATTTTATAACATCATATAAATAAAATCAATTAAAATGCATTTTTAAAATTTTTTATTTCAATCGAACCTCAATTCAAATGTCTTAAATTAATTCTTTGAAATAAAAATATTAACTTTGAAATGAGTCTGAATTAAAAAATCGAAAGCAAATGGTCGAATTACTCTGTTCAGCAAGAGTTCTGCGCAAAGCGTTGAACGTGAAACTTTTTGAAAAGCAAAATTTTAACAGTTCTAAACAAATGTAACAGCGTTTAGCAATAACAGTGTAAAAGCTAAGAATAAAAAATAAATTTCATTTTAGTAACAAACTCGCGTTCATTAAGTTCAAGGTTCGTTGGAAGGACCTTACATATATACACGAAAGTGAAAATATTCTCGTTTGCCATGTTATTTCATGCTTCTCACGAAACAGAACTTGCAATGTATTAGGTAACAAAAAAAATGAAATGAGCTTGTTTCTTAAAAAGGCTATTTGAGTGTGATTTTAATGGCACGCGTTTGACATTGAATTGAAAATATTTTTATCTGTTGTAACCCAATTAAACGAACTTGTTATTCCAAAAAGAGAAAGATAGAGAGAGTGTTACTCTGAATAGTCGATGAGCAATGCGAGTTAAATGTTGTAAAAGGATTTCAATGTAAATCTGCATTATTTTTAAATGCTCAAAGAAAATTTTTCTCTTTTTTTAGTTTTTTAATTTAATTCATAATTTTGATTTAAAACTCAAAATACGAAGGTATAATATGTAATTAAAATTGAACATTGAACGCTCAAAATTTGGCATTGATGAAATCACAAGTTTTGATTTTTTTTCTACAAACAATAAGGGCGAAATTGTGAAATAAAAAATTAATTTTTTTTACGCGTTTTCCAGTTCTTTTAACTTTTTTCTTAGTTAATCGATAAAAAAATTTTGAAATTGTTCTTCAAATAAGAAATCGCTAGTTTCGTAATATGGTAAACATCTGCATTAAGTAAATGATAATTTTAGAAAAGAAGTTGAGACACAATGCTTCAAAAAAGTTTCTGTTTTTAAAAAATTTAATGTTTTTAGCTACGTAATATGTAAACATATGTAGGCAGTAAAAGTACACAATTTGTTTAAAAAATGTTTGTCATAGCATCGACACAAACAGATTTTAATGTATACATGAATGAGTACTAGTTTCATAAATATTGTTCGCTTTCATATTCAAGAACTTTAAATTTTTATTAAATTAAACTTTTAATTTGTCTTATGAGAAATAGATTTTAAAAAATGTGAAAAATTGAAAAATCGTATAATAAATTTACGAAAAGTAAAACTCTTTAATAGATCGAAGTTATTTCACTTTTAATGAAAAAATTCAATGCTTAAATTAAGATTTTTTACTTAAATTTAAATTTATCCAATTAATTTAAAAGTTTTACGACTCAATCGAGAAAATTATTGAATTTCAACGTGTTTCTCAGAAAGAGAAGACAGAAAGTCTCCGATTTTAGTAAGTTTACGACACTAAGAAGCTTCAAAAATGGACTCAGCGGGTCGAAATACAGATAATGAGGTTTAATGAGGTTTTGTCTAATTCTAAAATGGTCCATTTCCTCTAGTTCGACCCAACTATTTATTTTTCGAGGTACCGTTCTTTAAGTATTGATCTTGATGCAAGGTTTGAAAATTGAAAATTACGCAAGAAAACTTTTTATTTAAAATTTTTTCATTTTTTAAATAAAAATATTATCGATTAAAAAATAAAAGTTAGTGCTTAAAATTCAGTTAGTCAGTTGAATAAATTTTCTTTTAAAAATCAATATCATTTGAACTTTTTGAAGCCAGAGTTGTGAAACGTTAACCAATTATCTCCGAAACAACTGTTGAGAAAAATTTAGAAGTTAAATAAGAAAAACGCAAAAATTATCGGATTAAATAAAATCAAGAACTTCAATCACGAAAGATAATCAACTTCCTAATGTCAGACATGAAGAATACAGGTAAGGTTTCAAGTCAATAATACAAAATGTTTTTTAAAATATGAATAAATAGCTTTATTAAATTGTTAGCGGTATTTGATGGTCGCAATTTTTTTAAAACATTTTTCGAACAAGTAAATTAATTCAAAACAATGCTTTTCATAATATTAAGAGATATAAAAAGTTAAAAAACGGAAAATATAGGAATGAGAAAACATTTCAAATAAAAATGAAACTTTCGCATAAATAAATTAGGAGTTAAAGAATGAAAAAAAATCGCCTAAATTTCGGCGTGGTTTGTTATAAAAATTATTTTTAACTTTATTTTTAAATTTTCTTTTAGTATTAGTGGTTAGTTTATTATAGTCTATAATAAGGTTGAATTTTGAATTCATTTATAATAGAAGTATGGAAGTGCGCTGTTCTTTTCAGAAAATGTTTGAGCCTTTTACTACATATTATATATTGGTTGAATATAAGAAAGAAGATATAGGAAATGTGAAAAAGAGAAAAATATTAGAGAAAAATAATTTATTTTAGGTAAAACAAAGAAAAAATTCGAAATATAAAAAATGAGATGTTCTTTTCTAGAAATTGATTTGAATAAAATCTTAAGGCCAATTTTTTTAGTAAGATTGAAACTTTATCATGATCAAATAAATATTTTTATGATTTATTTTACGAATTATTAATGTTTGATAAGTTTTCATAAAAAAATTTATTTAAATCGCATTAAAACTTACCTTTTTTACCAAATCAAACGAAACGTTTATAATTATAGATAATAATTTTGGCAGAATCGCTGTTACATTTTCAGGTAAGTATCCTTTGGGCTTCCTTAAAGCCATAGTCATGAACTTCATATTTTCTTCAGTATAGGGTGGATAGCGTACTCTGAAAAGAATTAAGTTAAATAATTTTTTTATTTTCATGTTTAGGCTATTTTATTTCTCTGGGTAATTTTTCTATTTCCAATGCAAAGCTTTTTAAGGCACCTGAGACCCGATTTTTAAGGTTTAAAAGCAAAATTTTCACTATGAAAAAGTATTAAGTGATTTTCCATCACTGTAATATGTTCGATGCTTTTCACCCTTTAAATATCTCTTGAGTTGTTTGTAAAACAATCAAAAAGTTTTGTGATTAATTTTGGAAAAAAGGCAAAATTTTCGAATCCAAAAAAAGATATACTTACGCAGAAACAGCCTCATTTAAGGGGTTAAAATTGCGTATCACAACTGATTTCTGGTGAGAAAAAGTGTCAAAAGAGAACTTGCCAAAGTATCGGCCGAGTCCACTTGAGCCTTTTCCTCCAAAAGGAAGTGTTTCAACTGTTGAAAAAATCAAAATGATAATATTTATGCTGAAATAATAAGTCGAAGAATAAAATTCTTTACACACCTGATAAGCTGATTATTGTATCGTTTACTAAAACTGAACCTGATGCCGTTTCTTTGATAAATTTATCGATTAATTGACGATTTTCGGAAAAGAGATAAATGAATAAAGGTTCGGACACTTTCTGTAAGAACTCCATTGCCTCTTCACAATCTCGTATCACGATAATAGGTAAAATTGGTCCAAAAATCTAATGATAAATTTAATCATAACATAAAGATAACAATTTAATAAGATGAGAAAACCTCTTCCTGCATCAATGAATCATTTAAAGTAACGTCGGTCACAACTGTAGGCTCAATGAATCGAGTTGATGAATCCATATTGCCTCCAATGGCGATACGGCCTTTTGTTTCGGTCAGTAGGTGCTGAAGACGACTGTAAAATGACATTAAAATATTTGGAAACTAAAAAGAAAAAACACCTAAAATGTTTCTCATTTATTATTCTTCCATAATCTTTATTGTTGTTATTATTACTGCCAAAAAATTCGAGCAAAACCTTTCTCGCGATTGCTACAAATCGATCTTGAGTTGAGGCAGAGCAAAGAATATAGTCAGGTGCCACACAAGTTTGTCCAGCATTAAACACTTTGCCCCATAAGATCCTTTTAGCAACAATTTCCATATCTTTGACGTCATCATTGATGTAAACTGGGCTAAAATTCATGTTTGAAATAGATCACAGGGAAAAATAGTTTACCATTTTCCACCCAATTCGAGTGTCAGAGGAGTAAGCGATTTGGCAGCGGCCTCGTAAATTACTTTACCAACTACGTGACTTCCAGTGAAAAATATGTAATCAAACTTTTCATTAAGAAGAAGAGCTGTTTCGTCTGGACCACCATTAATTACTTGGTAGCATTCCTAAATTATTATTTATATATAAAAGTAAAAAATTTGATTTTAGATTGTAACCTGATCTAAATATTGAGAGATCAATCGAGTCAAACAAGCAGCTGTTGAGTGCGCGATTTCTGATGGCTTCAAAATGACACAATTGCCGGCAGCGATGGCTCCGACCATTGGTGCAAGAGAACAGAATACAGGGTAATTCCAAGGACCGATGATTAATGCAACACCATGGGGTTGTGGATAAATGAATGCTTCGTCCAACATGGTAACCATATTTTTCGGTGCAGGATGTGGCTTTACCCATTTATCGATATTGTATAGTGCTGTCAACGCTTCGTTCTTTACGCGTTCGATTTCCGCAATTTTCGACTCAAAGAATGGCTGTGTTTAAATAAATATTTCGAATGAAAATAGCAAGATTATTCTTATTATTCTTATATAATGTTGTTTATTCCCTGTGTCCGCACGGGTTCGTTCCTAAAAATGTGAAATGTCTTCAATTACTTAACCATCCAAAATAGATTGCCTATTTTGAACTGTGATTTTGGGTGTACAACAGATTCAAAATAAAACGTTTTGATAGTCGAAACATTTATTTTGTATCAGTTATACATACGAACGAGTTCAGAAGGACAGAGGCAAGAGTGAGGCTTTTTTTTCTTGATTAAATTCCAGGGGTGGTGGTCATTTCATTAGATTTTTCCTTGTGCTTAGTTCGTGTCAGGGATTAACAACATTATTCCAAAATTTTGCTATACTTTGGACAAATCGGAGTGCAATGCCCGAGCAATTTCATCTTCGCCATTTTCCAGCATCGAAATAAATGAAGTCAATTGCGCTTTGCGAAACTTAATATCCTTTGTTTTTCCAGCGCGAAACGCTTCGCGTGTTACTCTTGTTGCCTGTAAAAAAAAAATTATTTAAGTTTCTTATAAGTCAAAAATATGTTCATTTTCATAATTTATAAATGACGAAATATGAAATATATTTGATAATGTAAAATGAGTGAGGACCAACCGGCTTTGAATAGAGAAAGATTTGATTCAAGGGTAAGTGATGATTAGACTTCTGACTTAACATTGTTACCCTGCTTCTTAATATCATTTCTGATCATCATTATTTATGCAATTGAAAATTTTGTATGCATTTATACGCTCGGCATTTTAGGCAAAAAATTGCAAAATTTACCGAGTATAAAATGCTAGAAGCAAACTTTCATTTTTATAAAAAGTGACCCACTTTTCTTATCTTTCAATCGTAATGTCATTCCATCGAAAGCATCAAATAAAAGTTTAAAATCGCTTTAACGAAAACAGTAAGTTTAAAGAATCAAATTCTAAAAGATAAACAATTTTTAAAAACACATTTTTCTTAAAAATCTGTTTAATAATTTTGAAGCTTTTTTGTAGCCATAGAAGGTTCATAATTTTGAAATAAAAAAGTTTTTCTCTCACAAAAAGTGTTTCATTCATGTTTTCGGTCTACTAGTTTACTAGCTTTTTAAAACTGTTTTCTCTTAAGATACCGATTTCAAGAAAGCATGCCAAATGCATCAACAAATTATGGTCACAAGAAAACTCAAACTTGAGCTGATGAGGACAAATAATTAATGGGATAAACTTCGTCAAAATTTGACATATTGATAAAACTTTTTCAGATCAGCTCAACTTTTACATTTGAAAATACGAAATGCTCGAAGTATTCTTAAATATTTTTGAAGTTTTAGAAAATTAAACCTTTTTGCAATAATTAAATATTCTAATTGGAAAAAAATTCTGTGTCAAAATGCAACTTATAAAGAGGATAAAAATTTCACAATCAAAGTTTTCAGTTTAAAAATGTTAAAAATAACAATTGCTAAAATAAAGCGATGTACTAAATCACTTTTCATCCTATTTTATAATAATGATTTGCAGAAAATAAAAGAAATTATGAATTTTATGAATTTTTAACAGAAAGTCGCTACTATAAAAAATTTTATCTTTGCTTTTTTGTCCTTCGTCTAGTGATTAGATATAAGGAGAAACTTGCTAGTTACTTACCAAATGAAGTGAATTTTTAATAAGCATTCTTCACATTTAAATACAGTATACAAAACAAAAACGTAGAGCTCTCGTCTTGGTTAAAGAGCGCACTCAATTCAAGCAGACATGCTTATCCGCTCTCTAAATATGTGTTTTACTTTTTCGTTTTTTTTGTACTGTACATTGACTTTTCTATTATTATTTCTATTATAATATGCGTACAATACTAAAAATATTGTAAAAATTATTTTTAAAACGAATGAAGAAAATGCAAATAACGTTTAACAATTTTGAAAATTACTAATAATGACTAAAATGACTACTGATTTTTAATTACTTGAGATTAAAATTTTTGATTGTTTTTCTGGTTGCCTGAATTTTTTTTTTTAATTTAGCGAGATAGCTAAAAATTATTTTTACTGCGAAGGAATTGCCCGCAGGGAAATATTTATGCACTCATGATTAAGTATAAACAAGTTAGTTTGACTACAGTGTTTAGCAGTCATAAAACATTTCGCTTCTAAGAACCAGAGAACACAACCACAAGGTTCACGATCATGTGACTGATCATGAACAGCAGAAGCGTGGCCTTGAATTAAACATTGTTCCTATGGCTAAATCACTTCTTAATCTCTAACACAAATACTGCGTTGGCACCATACTGAGAGAGTTTATTATGATAAGTGATTGGAATGCTAAAGTAGTAGAGATGATTCGACCAAAAAAATTGATAAAAACTCACCTTTGCGATCTGTTCGTTTGATGAAAATTTCAGTGCCATTTTCATTCGAAAAAGCGCAACAAACGATCACAAATTGAGAAAAAAATTGATTAAAACTGATGAATTTCCTGAAATGGGCATTAGTTAATAGAGGAAATTTTTGCTGCAAAAATAAAGTGAACAGAGAGAGTCGTTTTGTTGTTTGTTATTTTTACATTAACGAGCTCACGAATCAATGTTAAGTCATTGAGGCTCTTTCGAAAAAGAGTCAACTAAATGACATAAATTAGCTTTGAATTTTCCTCTTTAAGCTTATATACAAGTAGCAGTGAAATGAGTGAAGCGATATGAACGCGAGATTGAAGTGGTGAAAAAACATTCACAATGAGAAAAACGAAGCAAAAGTAGCAAATCAAAATGAGAGGATTTTGATGCTTAGTACGAAATGTATTTAAAACGATAATCGAAATTTTCTTCTACTCAAATGATTTAAGCGAAGCTTCTGCTCAGCAAACAGTAAAAAGCTTCGGCACAAGGTTGTTATTACACAATGCATGCGAAGTGCTCATTCATTTTCAAGCAAAAAATTACTTTTTTTAATTTCAAGACTTACCTCTTCTCAAGTAACTATCATTCAGGTGCTTGTGCAATTAAAAAGTTAGCATTCAATTGATAAGCGCTGTTTTTAAAATTTGCAATTTTACTTTCGTCGCCAGCAAAAACGATGAAAGCAAGAAAAATTGCTAAAACGGAGTGTTTACTCAATTTAAAGTTGATAAACTGGTGTGTTTATATGGCAACCAATTCCGCTTGAGAGTGAAATCTACTTGTTTCTACTCTTCTTAGTTACCTTAATATGCGAAATGTGTTTGTTTCGAGAACCGATCAACTACATCTAAACGGTACAAACAGATAGCATTCACTAATTGAGTGCAAAATAAATGTTGCTGTAGTTGTTTTAGATACATTTTTAATTTAATTTAATAAATGTTGCACTCTGAAAAAAATCAAGGAAAATGTTAGTTAAGAATAGCGAAGAAAGATTTAACGGTTTTATGAGAGGGGTCAAGTTGAGTGTTTATTTTAGGACCGAAAACACTATTTTGCATGAGTATCGTTGCTTACAAACCTTGTTTGAAAAAGGCTCAACAGCTGACCTGAGGAGGGCTGACTGTTACGCAGTCAAAACTTTGTCACAAATTAATATTCGTAAACAACAGTGTCATCGTAAGAGAAAACTTTTTAAATTATTAAAATGAAATCATTTCGCTTTTTATTTCTGTTCATTTTTAATTAAAAATGATTTATTTTTGTGAACAGAGCGATTAAAAAAAAGCGAAAGTAAATAACGATTCATGCTAGAGGTGGAAACCTGATGAAAATAAAATCCCAAACCCTCCCTTATCCCATAAGCTAATGGGCTGTCCTGTCCCGTCCCGTCAATGTCAAGATTTTGATCTTAAAATCTTAAACCCGCCCATTTCCCATTCGGACGGAAAGATTTTTCCCGAGTCCTGTTTCCGCCTCTAATTTATAGTTAATAAAACTTAATACAATGTAGTTATGATCAGCCGATAAGAGTTCTGTTCAGCACTTTAGACATTTTATTGTGTTGAATTCTTACCGTCATATTTACTTTTTACGATTTGATACACTAGAGGTAAAAAGAGGATGAAGATAGAAATGCCGAACTTGTCTATCTCCAGTAAGTTAATGGACTGTCCGTTCCAATTAACCCTTATCCCGTAAAACCCGTAATGTTTAACATTTTAAATAAAGTGGCGTTTCGTTTACTTCACAGCTTACCTTATTCCTATTCATTTCCACTCCCTACTTTTCCAACAAACTAACTTTTAGTTTACTAACGGCTTAGAATTCTTCTCCTAATAGTACTTTGAATTTAATTTTCAGTTTAACGATTGTTACAGATCAACGCTTTATTAAAGGTCGTACAGGTTTATAGGAAAACGGGTTAAAATATTTATTCCAAACCTGCCGGTTTCCTGTATGGGATGAGAGGGCTTTTGGATGAAATGGTTTTTCCCCTCTCTCTCCAATCTGTCTTACTATAAACTCTTTTATAGTAAATTTATTCAATTTTTCTTAGCAGCACATGATTTTTTACTTAAATTTTGCGTTTATTGGCTTAAAAATTTTTTAACACTGAAAAGTGAGTAAGTTTTTGTCATTTAATTCTATTATTTTCATAAAACATTTAGTACGTGTTAGATTCAAATTAATAAAATCACTTTCAAATTGTCTTTAAAGTTATCAAAAATAAATAAGGATAATAATTTCAATTCAATAAAAATAATTTTGAAGAAAGATAATTATTCTGCTTTCGTTATTTTAATTTTCGATTGTGTTTACAATATAAAACATCATTTATATGACCGTATACGCAAAACAATGGATCCGAATGTTTTTAAAATTACAATAAAGCAAACTAAAATAATAAAATCATTTTCATAATCATCTGATTCGTATTGAAATTGTTGAATTATACTTCGACCCGTTGTATAACAATGATTTTCATTTCTGATTGAAATCTCGTTGCACGTTATATTGCCAATATTTTTCCATTGGTTGATTATCAACGTTTTATACGCATATTTCAACCAAGCAAAATGCTTCAACCATTGGATAAATTTAGGTAATGATCTAAAATAAAAAAGATTAAAATGTACAAATATGTGCAAAAAAGCTTGATAAGCAAGTTAATCTGCTTAAATTAAGATTTTTTTCACAGTAGAAAATAATCAAAATAAAATTTGATTTAAAATTGTTGAGTTACGTTACCCTGGATGAAAAAAGAAACCAGAAAGAACAATTAAACCGCCAGCAAAGTAATTCATGAATATAAGAGTTATAGACATATCACTGCTTATGTAAGTGGCCAGTACTGCAGTTGACTCTGCGCAAAGAACTGAGAGAAATAATGCTAAGTATGTAATGAAGAAATTTTCGATTCCATTATTTAAATTAAATGTGAAGTATGTTAACAAAACGAAAATTATTTGCACAAATGCGATGAATAAGAAGTTGATGAAACATTTACTCCAAAAATATGCAGTTGAACAATAAAGTCCTCTGCCATTTTCGCGATTGTACAGTTCTCTTTCCATGGATGATAACTTTAGAAATAAAAAACAAAGATAGAGAGTTATGAAAAGTTGAGCGACATGAAAAAAATTAATTTTCTATCATACTATTTCTTTAAATTGACTATTACAATAGAGCGAAGCCAAAATGTTGAACAAATTTCTTTAAACATAAATCTAAAATTCAGCTCTTTAGATCAATTTAAAGTTGATTCACTTGAGTTTTGTTAAAAAAATTTAACTTTACTCACAACCACATAAACTGTCGCATTCTGATAAGTTGTTAAAATTAACATAAAAAATAGCGCCGAATTAATTTTTCTGATATTTAAATTTGCATCTGAAGAGTGAAGTAAGCATCCAAAAACAATTGTCCATAACTAAAAGAACAACTTTTAATCAGTGTTAAATTTTAAATTTGCTTACGATTAAAAGCAACAATTGGCCATAATACATTGGAATTCTTTTAATTTGAATCCAATTTCTTTGACAAAGACAAAAGAATTGAATAAGCCAATTTCGCTTGTATTTTTTAACATAGTTTTCGATTTTTTCTAAATCTTTTGAATCTCGGTTTTCTTGTAAATCAACAGCTTCTTTATAAAAATTCGAGTTTCGGTAAGAGTTGGAGATTGACTGAAAAAAATTAATTAACGATCATGTACATGTACATGTTAATTTACGTTTATCATCATTCTAGATTCTGCCTCATTGTCAGAGTCAATCGAAAGTTTCTCAATGTAAAAATTAATTGGATTGAAATTTTGTGGACAAATGTATCCGCATGTAGTAAAGAAATTTTGAGCATCTTCTCTGGTGCCCATGAATGCGACAATCCCGTCGACGATTAAAAGCAAGTGATCGAACATTGTCGCCATTTCTAAAGATGGTTGATGAATAGCGCAAACGATAATTTTGTTTTTGGAGACTTTTGTTTTAAGAATTGAAATCACTTTCATTGCGACGTAAGAATCGAGTCCAGATGTTGGCTCGTCCAGAAATAACAAACAAGGATCTCCGATTAACTGATTATAATGATCCCTATTAAAAAGATGATAAGCTTGTGTTTATTTCAAACCTCAGTTGCTAGTGATAATCGTTTTCGTTCACCACCCGAAAGACCTTCATTTTTTTCTTGACATCCAATTATTGTATTTGAACACTTTTTCAAGTCAAACTTCGAGATAAATTAGTAATTGAATCTGATGCATTATCATCGATCTATCCTTACCTGATTTATTAAATCTTCCACAATATTTGCACGCAATTCTCTATCGTTGGAATTCAACTTTAGCGTTATCTTAGCATTCAGCAAAATGAACAAATTTTGAGATTTTTTTTCTGATCTAAACAAACCTGAAACAAGAGATGTTCATATACTGTGAAATGTTCCATGAACATATAAGCTTGCTCTACGTATCCGGCGATAAACTTCAATTTTTGATAATCTATTCTTGTACCATTTAAATGTATAAAGCCATTCACTTTGTAGTTTTTTAAATTTCGACCTGTTAAAGCATTCAAAAGAGTAGTTTTGCCTGAGCCTGTAGCACCCATAACAGCAAGGAGTTTACCAGATTCAGCCTTTCCTGAAACTTTAAGTTGAAAATTTTTCAACTGGTCTTTGGTTTTTCAATAGTTTTACCATTTTTTATTATATGCAATGATTCACTTCGATGAAATGGCAAACAAGGATTATGGCCAACAGTGTGCACATTAACATCTTTCCAGCGAAGAGTAAAAGCACTTGCTCCATTGCTTTTCTCCGATTCTCTACGACCTTTCTATAATAATTATTCTTTTTATTAAACGTGAAAAGTAGAAATCAAATTAAGACCTCAAAAGTGATCGCTCCATTATCGTAGCAATTCATGCTGATTTCTGTTTGAACGCTAAAAGATTTTGACTTTTTCTTAATCATTCTAAACATATCATTGAATTGAATTGAATTGAATTGAATTGAATGAAAGTGGAAATTAAATGAAATACACGTCAGCATTTTGCTAAAAGACACAGTTTGATGAAAGCATTTCTTATTTGAAGATCAAATTTCGAGAAATTATAAACGAATTAAATTGATTAAATGTGTTTAATTAAAAGAATCGTAAAAAAGTTAATTTTTCAAAGAAGTGATGAAAAAAATCGAATTTAAATATCAATTTTTAACAATTCTTACATGAAAAAATTTCATAATTTTTCCGTAAATAAAATGTTTAAAGTGTTTAAACAAATTTTGTGAAATGAAAATTAATTCATCTACAAGAAATAATCAGCTTGAAGACTGTCTCTCACAATGTACTCATTTTTCTTTTCTTGCTCTTGTGTTTTACACACGCAACCGAAACACGTGCACAAACATTTTGGCTTGTCGACTTTTTGACATATTGGAGCTGCGAAAGATGTAATAAGTTTTTTGTATCCGCATTCTTCTGCATAAAAAATCAAATAACCATTAAAAGTGAAAGAAAATTTTTGATAAATAGTGTTTACCTCTACAAATTATAACGATATGCAATGATATCAAAATTGGAAATAAAACAAATCTCATAGCTAATGTCACTTAATTATGTTGATATAAGAAAAGGAAACACTTCATTTAACAACTCACCGGAAATGCGGATCATATATTGCACCAAATGGCAGCTTTATTAAGCGCTTGAATATTTAATAAAAAAGTTCTAACAATCTTTCATGTTTTGAATGCTAGAGAATCATGTTTTTTTCAAAAAATTTTAGGCATTAGATTTTCAAAATTTTTGAAACTTTTTTATTTCTAAATGATACTAAAAAATTGTTTGCATTCTGCTGAACTAGTGCAAATTTCACGCAGAAATTTCAAATTAACCATTTAAAAAAGTTTATCGTTAAAATAATGGAAAAAACACGTGAAAAAATTTGTTTTATGAGTTTGTCGAGATGTGAATGGTGAATCAGTCGACAAAAATCGGTGAAAAAAAAATCTTTTTATTGCTAATATAAAACAATTTTCTGAACCAAATTATATTGTATTTAACTTTTAACTTTGTTTTTTTTCCAGTAATGAAGTTGTCATCCTGTTCAAAAAATAATGACATACTACACATAGAGATCACATAATACGGGGTGTCAATCTCGAGAGTGCCCGGACTTATAACTCGTGTTTTGGATCAGAATGAAGCGCTTACCAATAGACGCTAATGTTCGAAGTAATGTGTTCGTCTTAAATTAAATTTTCATCCATTTATTACTGTGGATTGCGGATTTGTGCATACCGAAGTTTTATTTAAGTGCAAAGATGAAAAATAAAATTAATTTTCAAATTACTTAGATGGCAACTTATTACCAATTGAATGAATTTATTCCGAAAGGGCCTTTCAGTAATGCATGTTATTAGAAAGGCCTTTTCGGAATAAAATTATGGCAAAGAATAAATGGGTACACTCGAAATTGACACTCTGTATATTATGTGATCTATAGAAAGGATATAAAAAGTAAAATAAATGTTTTTTATAGATAAAATTTTTGTGATAGATAAAATTAAAATGATAAACGTAAGCTTTGAAAAATATATTCATAAACAAGTAATAAAATGATCTAAAAACTTATCATTCAAGATTCGAATTAATAAGTATCATAAAATAATATTTGCAATTGCATAAGCATTTTGCAACTAGCGTAAACATATAAGAAGCATTTCTTTGTTCTCATAAATAGTCGCAAAGTTATACTAAAGTAATTATTCTTATTTTGGTTACAGTAAGAAGTTCGTTTCTCTCTTTCACCAGTCGCCCAGCAAAGTTTCAAAATGAGCAAGATATTCATGTTGTTGCTCGTTTCCTTCATAATCGCGGCTAATTGTTGCGTAAGTTTTCTCAATATTTTTAAGTAGCTTTAATGTTAAATTAAATTATATTTTGAAGGGAAATCTGATTATTAAAGATTTGAAAAATGCAAGAGAAAACGTAAAATCTGCGATTTCAAAAGCTGCACATGGATTGAAAGCCCGATTAATTTATGAATTAAGCGGGAAAGTGGATGAGTTTGATAGCCTTATCAAGAAGATAAAATTTTCTCCAGAAGTGTCGAAGAAATTGAAAAACGAGGCAAAGCAATTGATTGAGAAGAGCGAAGAGTCAATAAAACAACTGGAAGTACGAGAGGCTGAACTTATGAAAAGCTTAAACAGTGTGTTGTTGAAGTAAACAAAATGAATGTGAATGCTTAATTTGTGTAATAAGAACACAACGATTAATAAAATCGCTAAGATTGATTTACTTTAAATCGCTTTTGAATTTATTTTATGTGAATTTAAATCATACTTAACGTGCTGTATCAAAATTATTGTGGATAAATTGTTTAGTAACTTTAATATGAAAAATTGTAAACGAAAACTTTTTAACAAAAGTAGCACAACTAATTAAAATAAAGATTGAATTTAAAGAGAATGCTTATTCCATTTTTTAATGCGTTTAATTTAGCTTGCCAGAAAAATACACAGCAACATTACAGTATATACTATATAGCCATGTATTTTCCAAGATTATCGGGCAAAAAAGATTATCATGTAAAATAGACTTATACATTGAAAAAGATCTTTCGACCTCAATCGTCAACAAAGGTGAGAAAACAACTTTTGATTTATGTTCAAAATTTTTTCTTTAGATGCAAAATCAAAAAAATCCGGACTTTTCTTAGGTGAATTCTCTAATTTTTGCAAAGGTCCTTTAAGTTTTGACCTAACTTTAAGACTCTATGAGAGATAATCAAGTATATTCCTGAATCATGACCAGTCTTGAATATTAAAGCAAAACTCAATTCTACAAATAGAAATATGTATGTGGACAATTGAATAGCACTAAAAGAGGGTTAAAATTTAATTGTTTTACCAACCAATTTCATTTATTTTATTAAAAATTTAAAATAACAGAGTTTTGCAATTAAATTTGCAATTAATGTGATTTTGTGATTTTTTATGTTATGTAACAATGTCAGATTTTTTATATTCTTACTTCTTATTGTGTTCTCAACTCATTTCTATTCTCATTTAAAAATGATATGTTCACATAAATTTGGAGCCCTACTTATCAAACTCCTACCTCCTCAAGATGTGAAGGTATCTCAATAAGATAATTTGATCCGCTCATTTCTTGCTGTTTCGCTGCGGATTTTTGCGCCGATGAATAACGACTATTTCGCGAAATAATTTTTAGCTGATGTTTCCGCTTTGGTGTTATAAACATACCTGTTATAATATTTTTTCTAATGATACAATCATATCATTAACATAATCTATCAGCATATCCTGATTGCCCGATATGACTTCAGTGCGGGAATTAGCTCCGTTGTCCGCCCAGCGGTTGTAAAGATTGCGAGCCACTTTTAACATCTTCGCAATGATACCTTTGGATTTATTAAAAAGCTTTCTTTGTTTTCCGATAGCTTAACGGGCTCAAAACCGCATTTTTTCGCTTGAGGCGGATATTCGATATCAACTTCATTTTTTCGAATTTTTCAGCCAAATTTTTTTACTGTCTATATATTATATTGTAAGTGGGAGTTTCGCAAACAAAGCCATAAACTTTAAAGATATAACAGAGTATAAATAGTTGAGTGCTTTTGAAGACAAAAACCAGCGACAAATATTCTGCTTTTCAAAGTTTTTCGCAACAAAATGATCAAAATATTAAGTATCTTGCTCTTCATTTCGATTTCAGTGGCCGCCAGTAAGTGGGTAAGTTTTTTAATATTTTAATAAAGTTCGGACCCATTTGATTTCAATCTTAATGTTAGGGTTTAATCGATCGTTTGAAAGATGCAAAGGATGAATTAAAAGACGCGTATAAAGACAAAGCGAGCGATATGAAAGATGAAGTGAAGGATTTTGGCGAAAAAGTAGTCAAAAGAATTGAGAAATTAATTGACAAATTAAAAGATCACAAAGAAATTAGTAGTGGTTTGGTGGAGGAGGCTGCTGAAATGATGGAAACAAGTGATAAACTACTTCAATCTCTTCCAGAAATTGTTGACGACTTCTTTGAAGTTAAGCAAAACGATTCGATAAACAAACGAATCAATATTGCCTAACATTGAGCTAAATTACTTTTAATCATTCACAGTGATAAATTTATTTCTAATGAGATAAACTTTTTATTGAACGGTTAAACCTTACAAGTGATATGCAAATTAAACTCTTATTATAGACAATTTATTTTCGTAAATTAATGTTACGATTGAATTGAAATAGGTTAAAAGTTAATAAAGCATCGCTCCAAAACCAAATGTTCGTTTGATAGCTTCGATATAAAAATTTTTCCAACCTCTTTCAGTACGGTCGAAATCATTCGAGGGAATATCGGTTTGCTTAATAGTTACTAATGTGTGATCATCCTTTTCATCTATATTTATTGTAACAGTTGAGTAGTGACCACTTGGCCACGTTTTGAATCGCCATTTTTGCATAATTAACTTGGGTTCTTCTAGTTTCAAAAATATGCCTTCCACGTTTCCATCGAAAAACTTAAATTTGCCCCCAACATTTGGTTCCAATTCAATAGGTCCCTGACAAAACGCGGTAACCAACTCTGGAGTTGTCAGTACACGATAAAATTCATCAGCCCTGCATTTCATTTTTTCACTTAATTCTAGCGATCTCATTTCGATTTTCTGATCAGTTTTAACTGGTTTTAGAGCACTGGCAACAGTGCCATTACAATCCGACTTATTTAAGATTACTCTATTAGATTCACTTTTAGGTTGGTTTGCAGTCGATCCTTTTGTCGGTAAAATAAGATCTTTGGCGAAATCTTCGCGTAACAGGCGAATGTATGTTGCCATCTGCTCGCGAATCAATTGAGTACCCTTGTTTCGCATAATCTCTTTAAAAACATCACCATCAATAGAACCTTCTCCGGTTCGTAATGAAACATTAACATCGATTTCGCTCGCGTCATTTTCTTCGGATAAATTCGGTATCTCAATGCTTCCTTTAACAGCTAAATCCTCACTTTTACCATTTAGCAAACCTTTCCAATCTGCTTTTATATTCCATTCATAGAAGAAAATGAGTTTGCCTTTGCGATTGTTCGCCACGGCTTCGCCTTCAATCGAAGTGATGTCAGTGATTTCGAGTACACCGATTCCGGGCTCGTCGATTTTTAATTTGCCGAGCAATTCTTTCAATTTATCCTTCGACCAACGCGATGCATTCTTTTCCGTCCTTTGAGAGGGAAAAGTTCAGAGCGGTTAACAAAAAGTAAGAACAAAATTACGCGGAAAACACACCAATGCCAGTTATTAACGTTAACGGCGTCTGGTCTTTCCTCAACGATCCATCGAGGGTCGCCTTCGCCCCATTTCGCCATTGTTTACTCGTTCGGATTCGTGAGCCGATCGCTCGCGTCAAATGGATTGCAGCAAACAGTCGCTCGCTTTTCGTAAACGAAGAGATTTTTCGCGAATTTTCTTCGCTTTTCTTTTCTCGCGTTTTTCAAACGACGCTTTCCGATCGAAAGCCGCTTGCGTAAGTCTCAAAGGGACTTTCGTCCGATTACGTCTGCGTTGATTGCAACACATGTCACGGAAAAGCGAAGAGTGAAGCAATGTTTTGAAGTACAGTCGATTACAGTGACGCTGCAAAAAATGCGCGTTTTAAGCCGATACAAATGTTTCACTTTGTCGTCAACATTCAATCAATCAGCGTCAACGAAACATTTTTACGGCGCTTACTTTGAAATATACAGCGCACATAAAAAAAAAGCAGTCATTTACTACAAAACCATGCCGAACGTATAAACAAAACGTACTTGCGATTTCTCACGTCTCTAACAAACACTGTACACTTCATTCACTCAAAAATAAAGTAAAAATAATATAAAATCATGGTGAAAACCTTTATTGTTCTGTGAACAGAGAGTACGTACAGGATACGTGTACGTATGTAATAGGAATTTATCGATTCGGCACAAAAGTGAATGAATGGCGGATTCACTAAGCGACTAAGTTCTTTATGGTTCTTGTTTCAAGTTTCAATGATATAAGCAAAACATTTGAATTTGATTAAATCGTTCTCGAAACTCATTTTTCATCATTTAAAAATCACTGATCGCAAATTTAAACAAAAATTTTTGAAAAGCAAAAATTTCTAATAACGCGCCTAACTGTTCGAGCTAGTTTTTTACTCGAATGCAATTTCATTTCACTTATGGGCATTGTTATATTTAAATAATATGAACTAAGGATAGCTTTAACAAAGGCTCATCCTCGTTGCTTATCCATTATGTTGGCTTAAAATAATTCAAATAGCCCACTCTTGTTCACTTAAATTTAAATTATTAAACGATTGAAGGTGATAAGGTAGACCAAGCTTTACCAAAGATACGTATGTAAAAAGCACTTTATAAGAAGTAGGTAAAAATATCATTGCCAAAGTACTAATTAATTGCTGCTGTTAGTGTAATGAAATTTTTTAATGCTGGAAGATTTTTTCAATTATAATAGCGAAGTTGTATAAATGCAAAACAAAAATGAGGCTCTCGCTAAAATTACTACTTTTTATGAAAGAACGATGATAATCCATTTTAAATGGGGCCTTAAGTTCGTGTAATTGAAAAAATTAATAATCAAATTGAAATATTTTTAAAAATTAATATAAATGAGATTAACTTTGTGATTAAAATCACAAATTATTTCTCTTGAATGTTATTTCATTCCAAGAATAATTTCATTCGCATTTCAATTTCATCTATTCATATCAAAAGTCACATTCACATTTTCACTTGGCGACAAATATAAAAAGATCAAGTTTCTGAAACAAAATCGGACACAACTCAAAGAATAGTATTGAAGAAATAAACATAATCTTCAAAAAAGAAAAAAAAATTATTAGTTTCAAAATTTTTGATAAGATATGGTGTCGTTTTACGATTTTAAACAAAAATTTCTCGTATGAAAAATCAATTTGTTCATTTTGTTGATTATTCTAAAATTGTTTAGCATTTACAAGAAAATAAACAAATAAACAAGGAAAAGAGAGGACAATGGACAAATCCGATCGAATTTTTGTTATCATGTATTGCGATGAGCGTTGGACTTGGTAATGTGTGGCGCTTTCCGTATGTGGCATACAACAATGGAGGAGGTGAGTAAGTTTCATTCTAATTGAAATAAACATCTTGCAACTTCCAGGTAGCTTTCTCCTTGTTTATTTTTGCTTAATTTTTATCGTCGGTCGACCAATTTACTATTTTGAACTCTCTTTTGGCCAATTTAGTGGTAAAGGTCCAATTAAAGCATGGAAATGCGTTCCAATTTTGAAAGGTATGATTTTAATCTGTTCGCAATTGTTCGAATTCTTTTTTTTGGTAGGAATTGGTTACGCACAAATTATCTCCGTTTCATATATTTTAATTTTCTATAACTATATAATGGCATTAACTTTGTATTATGCGTTCTTGTCGTTTCAAATACCGCTTCCGTGGGCTGTGCCGAGCGAAAAGTGGGCTTCAAGTTGCCATCTTAACAATACTTTAAATATTACCTGCGAAAAACCTTTGTCTCAGGAATTTTTCGAGTTAGTTTTAGTTTAAAAAATTTTTAGCTAAAATCAATTTTGTTACAATAATTTAATTTCGCTTTTAGAAACTTGGTGCTACATTCAACAACGTGGTTCAATTGGCGTTTAGCAGGTTGCTTAATTTTATCATGGATTATCGTTTATTTAAGTATAATTAAAAGTGTGGCATCCTTAGGCAAAGTAAGATTACAAAGTCGAAATTCATTTTAATATATCTCGATAAAGGTCGCTTATTTCACTGCCATTTATCCTTATTTGGTGCTGTTCGCTTTGCTGATCATTTCGCTAATGCAAGAAGGAGGCAGCAATGGAGTGCTTTACTTTTTGACGCCAGACTGGCAAAAAATTTTCGATCCAATTGTTTGGTACCGTGCCGCCGAGCAATCTTTCTATTCTCTTAATATATGTTTTGGTTGTATTATGATGTTCTCGAGTTACAATAGATTTGATAATAATGTGTATAAAGACTCAATGATCATCAGTGTAATGGACACAATGACAAGCATATTAGCCGGTTGTGTAGTATTTGCAGTGTTAGGATCAATGGCTCATCAGAATAATACTGCAATATCTGAATTTGTAAACTGCCAAGGCGAAGAACTTGCATTTATTGTCTATCCTAGAGTATTTACTTATCTAAAAATATTTCCGAACCTGTGGTCGGCTTTATTTTTTTTTATGTTATATGTACTTGGATTGGGAAGCACTGTGTCTTTAGTTGAAACCATTCTGACTTGTATTCGCGAAGAATTTACATGTTTGCAAAAACATAATTATTTGGTAGCATTGATTAGTTGCGTTTTTTACACTATTGGTGGATTCAGTTTAACGAACAATGTGAGTACATCAATTTTTTCATAACGCACTACTTGAGTACTTGATTGAAACTGCTTCACTTATCAATAAAGGCTGGCAGGCAAGTATTGCAAATTTTCAACAATTATGGAGTCGGAACTGCTTTATTTCTATATGGCGTTCTAGAAATGATTGGACTTATGTGGATCTATGGATGCAAGAGATTTGCTTCTGATTTACAGTTTATGAGTGGAAAATCGGTTGGAATTTTTTGGAAAATAACTTGGACCTTTATTTGTCCTATCGTTTTAATCGTTCGTTCAATTTAATCTAAATTAAGTGCAAAAAAAATTTCTTTTTATAGGTTATATTTGTTTTTGGCACTTATACGGAGGCTGTGAAAGAAAAAGAGCTCAACATTGTTGCCGTTATAGGTTGGGCTTTTGCAGCATTCGCGTTGTCTCAAATACCCATTTGGGCGATTGTTAATGTATATAACAATCCTGGAACGTTAATGGAAGTAAGCAAATTCAATTTTTTGATTTATTTTCCTCACATTTCATCTAAAGCGAGTGAAACAAGCGATTTCACCAGCGAGTGACTGGGGTCCCTCTGATCCTCAAGAATTTCAAAAGTGGCAAAATCGTAAAATGCTCAAAAATGGTGACACTATTCAGCTCTCGTTTATTACATTTCGTTAGCATAGAATTTCATGAAACAATGAAAACATCTTTTCTCGTCAACAGTCTTCGAAAACTTTTTATAATAATTTTAATTCAGTAACAAGTTTTAATGCAAAAATGCTTCATAAAAACGATGTACAATTTAGAAATTCGCCTACAAAAAATGTATTTTTTATATGTTATTGCGATCATTAAATTAATACTTTCTCGCTTAAAATATTTATTAAGGATTTTACCCTTCACGATTATGTCCAAATTAAATTATACAAACAGATTAAGAATGAGAAAGCAAACTTGTAGTGAAGCTACAACTGACAAGCATTTAAGTCTGATTTACTATGCTATGTGGTATAATAACAATTGATTGAAACAACTGAAATTATTATCCACCAAATTCTTGAAAAAAAAATGAGAGAAATTGATCGAAGCATGTGATAAAAATTAAATTTAAAATGTATTTCAAAGGAATCAGTTTATAAAATGAAACAATCGAGATATGAAAAAAAATCGAATTTCAGTTCGCACCTGCATGCCATATTTTGTGAGCGAACATGATATTTGATTTATTTATTTTTTTTTTTGTTAACTTTCTTCGCATACAGATAGCAATATGTTCAAGTTGAGCATAAAGTCAATCTCTATAAAAATTCGTGTAATTGAAAAAAATTATGAACAAGAATTCACTTGAATTTAAAACAATTTATTTCATAAATTATATCCCAACGTCAAGTAGAAAAATTTTATTCACTTTATGGAAGGCCACAAATTGATCAAGTTTCTAATTAAAAAAAATCACTAGAAAATAATAGAAAAGAATAAAAACAACAAAACATTTTATCAGCTTAAAGTATTGTCATAAAGACAGTCGAGTTCTGACTAAAAAAATGTAATAAATATGGTACCATTTTACGATTTGAAACAAAAATTTACTGCACGAGAAGCACTCAATTAATTCCACTAATTCCACTATACATTATTCATTCATAGAATTCATTCGTTCATTCGACGTATTTATTCATTTTCTCTACTCCCAAAAGTCAGATTTTAAGAAATATGTGGAAATTTTCAAAAAGAAAACATTACACATTTGGACTAAATGGCCATTTTTAGTTTTGAAACATTTGAGACGTAAAACAATTAATTTTTTGATAATTATCGTTTACTCGCGATAATAGCTTTGTAAAATCTATAAAATGTGAAGATCGTGGTTTCGAAAAAATTAAATTAATTTTTAAATCACTTGAATTTTAGATGAGTTTAACTGTGACAGTGGAGAATTGTCAATTTTTGAATTAAATTTTCTTTTACATTCTTTCATAAAATTATACAGTGAAACCTCTCTACAAAACACACTAAAGGGGCCCAAAAAATCTGACCGTTATAAAGAGGTGACCGTTGTAGAGAGGGTATATTTAATTAAGTTAACTTAGGAGGGAATTTTATTTTAGTATCCGTTAGGAAGGTTTTACTGTATCAAATAATGTGCGTCTCAATGACAATGATTTGTATTACAATTCGCATTTAAAATTAATGACGACTAAATTCGGTTTCGAAAAGCAATTGAGACAAAAAAAAAGTTTCAATGAAAGACTCAAATTTTAAATGCTGATTAAAGATGGTCTCGTTCTATGATGTTAAGCAAAATAAAATCGTATGGGAAAATAAGTGATAAAATTCAATTATTTATTTTTTAAAATTACTCAGACATTGAAAGAAAAGAAGCAAGAAAGCAAAGAGAAAAGAGGACAATGGACAAATCCGATCGAATTTTTGTTATCATGTATTTCGATGAGCGTTGGACTTGGTAATGTGTGGCGATTTCCGTATGTTGCATACAGCAACGGAGGAGGTGAGCAAGTTTCGTGCTTCTTATTGAAATAAACATAATACAACTTCCAGGTAGCTTCCTCCTTGTCTATTTTTGCTTGCTTTTTGTTATCGGTCGACCAATTTACTATTTTGAACTCTCTTTTGGCCAATTCAGTGGTAAAGGTCCCATCAAAGTGTGGAAATGTTTGCCACTTCTGAAAGGTTAAATTTTATTATTTAAATTATTTTTCTCAATGTATTAAATTTTAAATTACTTTCGCAGGAGTTGGCTTTGCCCAAATGGTCTCTCTTTCCTATATTACAGTTTTTTACAACTACATAATGGCACTGACTTTGTATTATTTGTTCTTGTCATTTCAAATTCCGCTTCCGTGGGCTGTGCCGAGCGAAAAGTGGGCTTCAAGTTGCCATCTTAACAATACTTTAAATATTACCTGCGAAAAACCTTTGTCTCAGGAATTTTTCGAGTTAGTTTTAGTTTAAAAAATTTTTAGCTAAAATCAATTTTGTTACAATAATTTAATTTCGCTTTTAGAAACTTGGTGCTACATTCAACAACGTGGTTCAATTGGCGTTTAGCAGGTTGCTTAATTTTATCATGGATTATCGTTTATTTAAGTATAATTAAAAGTGTGACATCCTTAGGCAAAGTAAGACTACAAAGTCGAAATTCATTTTAATATATCTCGATAAAAGGTCGCTTATTTCACTGCCATTTATCCTTATTTGGTGCTGT
>NCKU01000885.1:0-31951 GCA_003675995.1 Dinothrombium tinctorium | reverse complement strand
AAAGTTTGAAAACGCTATTCGCTTTTCATTCGCTTTTGATTCGATAAAAATCAATGAAGTAAATTGCACACCGTTTCTTCGCTTTTCAATCGCGATCGAACATAGACGGAGAGAGAAAGCGAAAGAAAGCGACAAGAATGACGATCGAAACCTTTTCGCCTTCTTGCCATTGCATGCGATATACAATTTAAAATCGGTGTACAATCGATGAGTAAATAAATGAATAAAATAAAATAAATTAAAAACGCGAACTCATTTTCAACATTTCAACATTTTGTATTGTAGACGTTTATGCATTGAAGTCGCGTGAAGCACACTTCACTGCAAAGCCTAACATATGTTTGACAACTTAAGAGCAAGACGTACTTTAAAAATAACTGCGAATGTTGCGAAAGATGTTTACAAATTTTGATTACAAACGTGAAACTTTTTTTTTCATCTACTGTTCAAATACTAGCTTTGCATTTGAAATCGATTAAAACCAAACAGGAAAAAAGCAAAAAAGCGTAAACTGTTGCATTATCATCTCTCACCCGTTTTTTCGCTCATCGCTTTCGTTTAGAGATTGCTTACAAGCACACACACCGAGCTTAATGCTTGCTTGTCTCGTTCCCGTTCACTGTATTCAACTGTTCAATATATGAAATCAATTATTTGAAATGAATTTGAAAGGAAAAATGAAAATAAAGATTGCAAACGAGTGGTGGCGATACGCGAATGTGCGTGTTTTTTAATGACGCGCCTCGTCTCTATCCACTCATCGATTTCTTAGCCAAGAGTCTGACTTTTCTTCGCACGCACTGCTGAATCAAAATAAAATAATTCAGTTGTCGAAAGTAAAGCTTTCTTTCTATTTTTAAATCTTCAACGAGACGCTTAATTGAAAATATTTTTGATGCGACCATTGGATCACAAAATATATTTGAAACAAAAGTTTCAACTCACTTTTAAATGTCGGAGGCGTTTGATGGTTTGTTTCTTTACAGTTAAGCTCACTTTTCGATAATCGAAACATTTTATTTTGAATCGGTGCTACATTATCACCAATTTTTTCGCGTTTGAAAGCGATTTAAAGTTTTGTTCAATAGACTAAATTAAAAATGAAATGAATTCACGTGTTTTGCTGTTTTTCCTCTTCTAAAAGCAGATATTCTTTATTGTTAGTAACATTATTAAACACTCGATCATCTAATCTCATTGTTCAAATACTTTTTTCTTTATGATGCGCAAAAATCTATAAAAAAAAAATCTCAAAATTTTTGGACACAATCATTGAAAAAGGAGTAAAAAAAAAAAACTGAATGAACATATTAAAAATTGTTCAACGCAATTAAATGAATGCCTTTTACGTAAAATAAATATTAAATATACAGGGTGCTCTTTAACTTCCAAGCTTGTAACTTTGTAACTGTTTTTGTGAGCAAAATTGATTTTTTACAATTTCATTAGGGAAACAAATGAAAAAATAGAAATAACTATGTCTACATATTTTGGAGAGTATAACTTACATTTAGCAGAAAAAAATGAGGAAAAAGGATAAAAATTTTCACAAAATTTTGCTTATTGAAAACTCCATTTGATTTCGACGTTTTTATTTTCATTGTTTTTGATTGGAACTTATTTGTTCCACTTTAGTTCTCAACTATAATTAGAATAACTACAAGATACGCTTTTATAGAAAGTTTCACTTCTTTTTAAATATGAGAAGATCGAGAATGCAGATTTATCTCCAATAGACTTAATGTTGATTATTTCAAAACAATTAACTGCTCGCGCGATAAGCCGGGCTTTGAGCGAAAAATTACACAAATACACTTTGAATGAAACGAAACGTTAAAATAAAAATATTTGAAAGTGCAAATATTCAAATACATTAGAAATCGATTTTTATCTTTGATTCGCTTACTATGGAATATTTTTTAATAATCTTTATCTTAATTAATCCATTCGCAAAGCAACAATAATATGAATAAAATTTTAAAATTAAATGTTCTCATTCTCGTTGATTTTTTTTTATATCGAAGCGTCAAATTTTATTTCTCATCAATCAACGTTACCATCACTTCCCAATTGTTACATAGAAATCGTTTCCGTCGATCGCAACGGCTGTTCCTCCGGCAGTGGTTGTCGTTTGAATTCGCTGCGTGTTACCATATAAACGACAAGAGCGGCGAAGAGAAAAATCGAGAGTCCCAAAAAGTTTATGACAAAAGCGCCAGGCGGTTTTTTGTTATAAGCCTCTTCACCAGTTCTGTAGAGTAAAATTGTCAATATTCTCAATGAAAAAAGTTATGAACACGACGAAGCAATGAAAACTCACAACTCTAGCAATGCGAATTCTGTTGCTCCCATCAAGCAGGTGGCTAAAAAAATATTTTTTATAGATCATGAGAGAATTAAATTAAAATTAATACCAGAGGCGGCAACAAATATCGCTGTTCCGAAGAAGGCGTGATAAGGCAACAGATTTTTCCGCTTCTCTTCGCCGATGAAAGGAACAAGAAATGAGAAAACACCGACAATGAATTGAAGTGCAAATACAAGTACAGTTGCCACACCACACCAACTATGCAACGAATATAGCCAAGCCGATCCACTGCCATTAAACACAGAATACAATGCGAGAACGATACATGCCAGTGTTAAACAGTTTAAGATAAAGTGAATCAATTTCACTGTTGTACGACGAGGACCGAGTAAACTTCGATAAATTAACACTGAATTGCCGGTAATTATCACAAAGCCAAGGATCATGAAAAATGGATGATAATTGAATGTTAAGAAACTTCCAAATCCACCAGCGAATTTCGCTATCCATGTGATAATGAGGGCGATTACCGCGACAGCAATTATTTCAGCGATGAATAACAGCTGATAATATCTTTCAATTCTTATTATTCTGCGTACTATGCCTGCGGGCAATGTCTCGCTTTCCATTTCCATCTGTTCATAGATTGATTCTCTATGGAGAAATATTCGAAAAAATTCGCTCACCTGACTCAACAAATAAGTTTGCAATTATTGCAATTTTTGAAATGTTCACTTTCCGCAACTAATAAAAGTTTTTAACGCAAAATTTGCAAAGCGAACTGAAGACAGGAACACGACATCGATGTAATCAGCGCTGTTGCGAGTGTAAATAAAATTCAATGACAAAATTCACATCCTGAGGGCATTTAATTTCAAATGTTACACGACTAAGCTATAAAATGCAACTCGAATTCCTTTTGCATTAAAGGAGAGAGAGAAAATAGATTTCAAGTTTCAAGTAACAAAAAGAGTTGAATTGAAAAAAAGCCGAGGAAAGAGTTAGAAACGGCAATGATTAGAAACAGGAATTTGTGAGCTCAAAATTGATATGAAATATGAGATATGCGCTTTAACAAATGAAAAATATGAGCTCGAAAACCAATTTTTTAATCAAATTGTATAATTTCACTCTCTTTGAAGAGCTAAAATTAACGAATGAAAGCTTTTCGATGCTTTCTTCTCTTAAATTACAGCAATGATCATTAAAAATAAATTTACTTAAGTTTAAAAACGATCGTTCAAAACCAACTGTGGTCAAAATTTTTCTCATATCAAAATCTTGTGATGACGAAGTTTGTAATGACGATTGTTTTCTAATGACCGGGCCATCAGGAACTTTTCTAAAAACTTCTGATAATTCGTTTGTGACTACTTTTTCTTGTGCCTCGCATTATTTCGACTTTAATGTAAAAAAAATATTTTCAGCTATTCTTTTATTAGTGTATTGATCTGTGTTCTTTCTAGATATTTTTAGCTGCTCAATTTCTCTTTCCTGGTGGATTTTCTTATCAATAGCATTCACTATTTTTGTGAACACTTCGAAAAAGTCATTTTTAGCGAGTTTCACGACGCAAAAAACGTTTTTAATATCGTTTTTTCAATCTGTCTGTCTGTTTGTCTGGACACCTTTCCAATAAAGATGAGAAAAATCAATGAAGATAAATAATTGTACCACCTGTGAGTTACTTGGATGCTAAATTTGACATTTAAATTTATGTTATGCAGTATGTAGTTTTAAATAAGTTTAATGTAAAAGGAGGGCCATTTAAAGGGCACATGAGTGCAAAAATTTCCGAAATTTTATTTTTGTAATTTGAAAAACCACCTCACCACATAGTAAAACAGCTTCTAACCACTTGATTCGTTTTATCAATTGATAACATTTTTAATATTTTTCAGTATAAATATAATTTACAATAGAGAGAGCATTCAGTAAAAATTTTTCATAGTGTATACTAACACCACCTTTAAAACTAACATAAAATAAATTTTCTTTTTCAAGTGAACTCAGTTTTTACACTCTCTTTCTCTGCTTGCCATCTGAGCCACAGAATAATAAGTAAGGTTAGGACGCTAAAATAGGTTCATGGCTACAAAAAATGGTCAAAACTAACAAGTAAGTCAAGTTAATTTATTTAACATTTCTGAAACTCGCCTTAATGCGATTAAATTCTGTCTTGTGATAACCTATAAAGAAGGCTGTCATTGCTCCTCAACAAAAACTCTTCTTTATTTCTTATTATTTGAAAAATAAATGCCTGGACTTAGTTGAATATAAAATTAACTTAAGAGTCTAAAAGCAAAGTTAAGTCTCAAATGAATTGCTTCTATTATTAAAATGTTAGCATCTTTATTAAACGGTATCAAATGTAAGAAAGAATGACAAGAGAGCAGACGAATGCTAACATGTAGATTCGCATTAATAACTGAATGCATACTTACTGCATAGTAATGAAAATATGTGCACTCTTAATAAAATAAATCCTTATTTTACACGACCCATTTTGAAAACATTCAAAAACTTTACTTTTTTCAATCGACTATATAAACAGCTTTGCGAATGTTTTATAAATGAAATGAATTACATTTATCTTTATAAAATTATGATACATCTAACTGAAAACACACTAATTATCTTCTGTAACGATAACGTTTAAAATGAAACCAAAGCTGGAGAATGTTGTTATGGAATTGACATCGAAATCCACTTTTGTACGAATAATTCCACTCACGATTGACAATTTTAAATGCAATGTCTTCATATGGAGGTCCTGCTGAAAACCTTATTATAGCAAAGTCTCTATTGTCAGCACAAGGGGTAACTGTGTAAGTGGGTGTTTTGTGTTTGTCTATTAAATCTGGATAGAATATGTTAAACTTATAACCCTGCACAATTTTCGGAGGTGGATTGTCTACATCGTAATGCGTCTGGTTATACTTGTTCCATTCAAAGCCAGTGTGCACTCGATTAAAATATCTTGGTTTCCTCGGCCGGTACTTATCTGACCAAGCAGCCACGCTTTTATCTTGTTTTATTCGCTCTTCACCGTTGAATGCAATATCATCGTCAGTCATGCCTCTTCTCGCGAATCTTTCAAATGCAATTTCGGCTTCTGACAAAGGTTTTTGTTCGTCTTGAGAAAGGCCTAATATCTCTTTCCTCAAAGCTATTAACTTTCTCATGTCATCTTCTGGATCAATTACAATGATTCCCGTTTCTACCTGATTGAAGGGTATTAATGTCGGAGAATAACGACCACTTTCATAATCGTTTTTACATTTTTCTAACAATTCATTGTCTTTTGGCTTATTAATGCCACTAGAAGAAGCAATCGGTTGTTTTTCTTCGCCAGTTTCAATTACATTTTCTTTTTTCACCACAGGAAAGAGGTTCTGCTTTTCATTTTCATTATTTTTCTGTTTGAGCTTTGAGAGTTGTTTCTTTGTGTACTCTTCGTGCTGTTCTTTTAGTCTTGCTCTCGCCATAAACGCTTTTAATTTTGACAAAAGCGTTTCCCAATAACTAATGTCTATCCCTTCTTCGCCAGATCTGATTTTTTTCTCAATTTCGGTTTGAAGAGCGTTCAATTGAGCTGGAGTCTTCCCTTTAAACACAGCGGTAACTTCACTGCTCACAGCTGCATTGATGCCTTCTCTTCTTTCAACGCCGCTGTCAGAACCAGACTTAATTTTTCTCAGTTTTTGAAGTTCATCTTCGACGATTGTTTGCAAATCATTCCAATAATCCGCATTCGATTTTTTGTCTAATTCCATATAAACTTTAATATCTTCTTGAAGATCTTCAATATCAGCGATTCTTAATCCATTGAGACAGAGATATGGTTCAACTAGTTCGAAAGAAGAATCATCATCTTGGTTTTGTTTCTTTTCTTCATGTCCCCTGACTATGTCAATATAACGCGCCAATAAGTCAATTGGCTTTGCTCTTCCTTCTTTGATGCGCAGTTGAGACCTAAGAAATAAATATAATTAGTGTCATCAAATACAAGCCCTCAATTGTTTAAATTTAGCTTTGATTCAGAATAAGAAAGATTTTCAAGTATTAAATATTACGAATCTCGAACTATGAGTCTAATTACCGAAGTTTGGCTTGCTTTAAATGGAAAGTATCTTCCTGTTTTTCCCACTCTTTGAATTGAAGCGCTTCTTTTTCTCTTTGAGCTTTAGCCAATTCTTCCAATCTCGCCTCGCGTTCTCTCTCTCGCTGCAAACGCCGTTGTTTAACCTTTTCCAACTCTCTTTTATTCTCTTCTAATTTGATACGATTCTGTTTTTCGATCTCCTCGGGATCAATGTCTTTGATGCCCAGTTTTTCATATTTCTTTGTCCACACAAAAGTTTTCAAGAGATTGGCGTCACCGAAAGGATTGTCGGTATTGGTGTACCCCATATACTCTTCATCCCATTCGAGCAATTCTTGTTTTCGAGCGGAGGACGAATCCTTGCCATCTTTGGCGTCTTTGTCTTTCTTCGCTTTTTTCGCCTTTTTATGCTCATCGCTCGTTTTGGAAGCATAGCTCTTCTCTCGGCGACCGTCGTCCGCGTGGCCTGTGATACGCGACAATCGCTCGAAGTGTTCTTTTGCCAATTGTTCCGCGAAACGTTTTCGCGACGATTGATCCTCTTTGCTCGACATCACTTCTCGAGCGCCACTCGCCGACAGATGGTGAGACGATCGCGAGTAGCTCAGATCGATGCGAGAACCAACAAATGAACTCTTTTTCGATCGCTGTTTTCGTTTCGATTGTTTAAAACGAAGACTTCGAATTCGTCGAAAAGTGGCCAAAAATGATCGTTTGCGGCAAGAAGTTGTCGATTTGCTGTTCGATAATCAGCGTTTGGGCCATACTCATGTTGACGTTAATGGGTGTATTGCTATACTCGCATTCGGTCGCATTCGTCGACGACCTCAATTTGGAAGATATTCAGTTCGAAACTCGCGATAATTTCTTCACAGAAGCGTACACGCGTTATGAGAATGCGGTAAATGCTACTCTTTGTTTGATTCAACTGTATAATTATTTGCTGCTTTATAGGCACACAATTGTTGGATTGCCGTTTGCATTTATATCATCACTCTCGCTCTGTCCGTTCATCAGTATTATTTAAATCGCAAGCTTCAATACGGACTTTGATGCATTGAATCGCTTAAGCTTTTTTCATTTAAGCTTTCTTCTTGGATCTCCGTACACTTACTCTGTAATTTAGGCAATTTTATCATTGTAAATGTATTTAATTTTGTGATACAATAAGTCGCAGACTTTACTGTCCTTTATTTAATTGGCATGACATTTAAAATCATTGCCCATTCTTTTTTGATTTTAACTAAAGCTGTTAACAACTAAAACTTAAACTAAATTGTTGTGTTTTATAATTATTCTTGAGTTTTTAAACTTTCTTAGGGTGTCCATCTGTTTTCAATTAACTCCGTTGAACTCAATTCCTAATTCACTGTCAAGAAGAGATTTGATGAGCGATAAAGTTTCTTCATCTGCTTCTTCAATCGCACAACAGGTTGATTTTGGAGCAATTTCGGATTGTTTACCGTAAACATTGTTGAACTGTGATGTAAAGGATGTATCGTAAAAATTGACATTCTCATTCGTAAATGAAGTTAGTGTTGAAGTTTCACTACTTGCTGGTGTATTGTTTGACGTCGACCAGAAGTTTGTAACTAGTAATTCACCATCGTTTGCCATGACTAAATCTGCAAACGGTTTTGAAATGCTCTCTGAGTTAGATGTGATATCCTGATTCATATTACTGCCATTGTCATAAGTTGTGAACATTGAACCATGGTCGAAATATATTTTTGCTCTATTCGGTTCAAAGTTGCTCGCAGAGTGATCTGAGAAGTAAGGAAAAGTTTCGTTTTGTTCAGTGTATTTTGAGACACCGCTCTCCATATTTTTTTCAATTTTCCAGGCATCTCCTTTTTTAACATTCAAACTTTTTTCTGGCAAAACGCTACCTTTTTCAAATTCGATTTGCTCTCTGAGGTACATTTCGTTTTGAGCTGTAACGATGGTACTATTATTTGGCAGCATCTTAGAGCTTCCATTAACACACTGTTCGACTACGTTTTCATCTAAATAGTTATTGATCACAATGAAATATTCAAAGTCTCCCGTCGCTGGATTGATGAAAACTCTCCATGTAGTTTGCAGATTAATATAAGAACCGTTTTTGACTCGAAACCTGCAGCTTCTTGTGAATGAGTTGTAGATTTTATTCTCGGTCACTGAGGAATAGGCTTTACTTATCGCTATATTAAATGTATCAATTTTGGATTTTACCTCTTTTGAGTTGTTCACCCAGTTCTATCACTTCTGCAGGATGACAGTATTCACAAAAGGAGGTGCCTAGCAGTTCTTGAGGCAAATAGCCCAAAATGAAAGTTGCTTTTTGATCAATAAACAAAAATCTTCCATCTTTCGTATGCCTTGATACGAATTCCGTCCATCGCCTATCCATGTTAGATTTAAAAGTCGGATTTGAGAATTGCGAAAAAATTCTTCCCACGGCAATGAGACAATTCAAAGGCTCAATGTCGCTTTCTGATTCCCTCCCGAATCCTAATCTCTCTGACGGAAACGACCGCAAAAAACCTGTGCAGTGAACAGTGCAATATTTTCTTTCTGAAGCGTTGGATCGTCGCTTCTTATGTGCGCGACCTGTGCTCTGTTCAGTCTCCTCTTTTACATATGATATCGATTTGCATTTCATTCGACAGAAGAAAGATCGTTTCGCACCAGGAAACACCCACCACTCCGAATTCGGCAATATTCGTGTTTTTATAGGGAGCATAGCTGAAGTAATGAACATTAAATATTAAAACATAATTAAATAATTAAATAGTTTTTTACTGTCAACTTACTCTTCGCATCAATGAATGTCTCTTTAGGCAACAAATCAGATGATGAAAGCTGTTCTTTAACTTTGGCTATGTCTTTTGGATGCAAGATATTAAACCAATTTTGACCGAAAAGTTCCTCCTTTGACAAAAAAAAAACATAATTAAGAAAAAAAAAATCTTGATTGTTCATCAAACCTGAGTATAATTTAGAATTTGTGATACAGATTGAGAAACGAATAAAATTTTTCCTCTATCGCAAGTGACCACAAACAAAAAGCCATCAGAAATCTTTTGTAATTACGAAGATTTGATAAAAAATTTGTCTGAAGAGATTATTTGCATAGATGTTACCTTTAAAATAAGATCATTAAGAAGATCGTTTTTTAAAAAAGATGGCTTTTCCTGTCCTCCTCCAGTGTAGTTAGTGATACTACCCTTTAACGCCTTTATGTACTGCACTGCCATTCGAAGAACAGTGAGTTTGTCTAGTTTTCTTGACATCGCTCCACACATCGGAATCAATTCCGAAAGATCCATAATGAATCGATTCATTTTATCTCGCCTTCTCTTTTCAATTTCACTGTGATTTTGTTTTTTGGAATCTTCAAAAGAGCTTGCCTCTTGGCTTTTAGAACTATTTTGACGAACGCAATCCATTGTCATTCCGAGCGAATTGTTATTGTGGTGAACCGTTGTTCGTCTTTCCAAAGGAGGTTTCATTAAACCATTAATTTTACCGTCGCAGTCGAGTACATCTGCATTCGATTCACCTCTCACCCTTCGAGAATGGTGAAAACATGGTTTTCTACTAAAAGTGCGTTTGCAGTACTTACATTGAATTGATT
Source organism: Dinothrombium tinctorium (assembly GCA_003675995.1). Taxonomy (NCBI): domain Eukaryota; kingdom Metazoa; phylum Arthropoda; class Arachnida; order Trombidiformes; family Trombidiidae; genus Dinothrombium; species Dinothrombium tinctorium. Next base: position 21,919 of record NCKU01000885.1, on the reverse strand, counting down.
ATGCAAAGAGGGGCATCTGACAATGATTCAGGAACAGGAGCTTCGGAAATCGTTGCTGATGAGCAGATGGTTTGATTATCGTCAGTGGAACAATAGAGCGACTCTTGCTCTATCGATGATTGCGCTGTTGCCTTTGAATTTGTGCTCGAATTCGATGAACTAAACTCCATTCCTGATTAAATCAAATTGTAAAATCAGATTTTAGACTTAGTCGTGAATTTCTACCATCATTTCAGATGTTAAACTAATGACACACTTGAATTTTCTCTCCTCTGAACATTGATTATTAAAATCAACACAGTAAACGTGGGTGTGAATAAAATTTAACTCTGACGTTTGTAAGTTTTTCAAAGAAATTTTTTGAAAAAACATTTACGCATTTGAAGAAATGTTTATAATGTGAATGTAATTGCGTCTGTCACTTGCACAGATTTGCAGGTAATTATTTCTCATAGCTTTTTTCTGGTTTCTATCGCAAATTGAGTTTAATCTAAGCCAACACACTTGTCAAAACCAAAATGGTGATCAACGCTAGCAAATGAAAGAAAAGTAGATAATGCAAAAAAGGGTGAATTAAGTTGAATTTGATTCAAAATTTTATAGTTTTGTGCACGAATCTTTTGCTCAATTACTTTTTTCATCACTTAACAAAACATGTCTTCTAAATTATTTTACATTGAAATTTACTTAAAACGAATCTGTTAAAGACAAGAATAAGACGTAAAAATTTTTTCCTCTAAGATTTCGCATAGTATTGAGATTGTATTAATGAAATGGAACTTGTTAGTTCCTTGAAAGTTTATTAACGGCGAATTCGCTTTAATCCGAAGTGTCGTCTTATTTCGAGTAATTTCCGACATTAAGCTAAAATTCAATAAGTGTTTTCAGGTAAAGTTATTTTTCACAATTGTTTTCAGGAAAACAAAAGTTGACTAAATTCATTACTTTGATAAATGAAAATTTTGTTGAGAACGAAGCAAAGTGAAGTGTATGCAAACAAATGCAAGATTCTCATTTATTCGAGATTATTTGATGCATGATGCAATCGTTGCCTATTTCGTTTTTTACGCTTCGGATTTTTGTTTCTGGCGTTTAAACTCAGAGAGAGTGCTTTCGAAACGTTTGAAAGCGCGCTTAAAAGTGATGCAAAAGCGAAGAAAAGTGAAGAAAAATTGAAAAGCGACTAATTGCAGAGAGAAGAAACGCGAACAATGTGCAAAACACTGGAAATTTCGGTAAACAATAAACGAGGAGAACTTTCGCGACAACGGCGCAAACGCAATACGAGCGCTTCATTACGTCAGAACGGAATATAAAAAGCGTGAGCGACGAACCCTTGCAATCAGCTTATTTTGCTGTCAAGAGTCGAATATTATTCTCGCGTTTAAATTGTAAACAATGAGTTACAAATGCATTTCACGTTTAATGCCTTCCGTTCGAAATGTTCGAGCGCTGGCAACCAGGCAAACACCCTTAGCGAGAAGCTTCTTCGGCCGCGGAACAGATCCGTTTACAGGTAAGTCGTATTCGAATTTCGCTTCTTTTACTCATATGTCTCGTATTTTGACACAGAAGCGTTTAGGCAAATGGAGAGGGTGCGACGAGAGATGGATAAACTCATGGATGGCGTGTTCAAAGACTCAAGCGCACTGATTCCGCGTTCATTGTTCGGACGGATTAAAGATATTCCTGTCGAATCCTCGACGAATGGTGAAACATACACTTGCAAAGTTAATCTCGAAGGATACGCGCCCGAAGATATTGAAGTCACTCTTGTCAACAATAATGTCACAGTAAAAGCGAAGAAACACACTAAATCTTCAGATGGTAGTCAAAGCTATCGCGAATCAGTTTATCATTACACTTTGCCGGAAAATGTGAATGTAGAAGCGTTGAGATCGCGTTTGAGTGAAAATGGTGAATTGGTTCTCGAAGCACCTCTCCTGAAAATCGAAGCTCCAAAATCAAAAGAGATTCCAATCGAAAGAAAAGAGTCAAGCGATAAAAATTAAAAGTTTTGTAACTAATCGTGTAGCTACTCGTGTAGCTATCGTGTATTTTACACTATGTTTAAAAACGTCTTGTATGTCACTCTTTTTTAGTGTTTATTGAAAGAAGCTTTTTGAAGTAAAGACTAGTGATTAACGAAACGAATAAATCAATTTGAAAGCAGTAAATTTTAGTATTTACAAAAGGCTTTTGCAAGCTTTAATAAAATAATTCATTTGTTGTTTGTGAGTGCATTTGATAACCTGAAAACAAACAGTTCGTGAAACTAAATTAAAAATGAGTCACACGCCTTACCAATCCATAGCTTCGTCGAGTCCATCACCTTTGGTAGCAGATGTTTTAAATATTTGAAATGTTCGATTTTTAAGAGCGTCCAAACCGAGCGCTTGATGCACTTCGGCGACGCTCATAGCGGTGTCGAGGTCTTGTTTATTCGCTAAAACAACTAGAATTGCTTTCTTTAATTCCTCCTCCTGAAAGAAACGATAGTGAAGGCAATGAAAGAAAAGAAAAGTAAAGCGAGCAAACGAACCTCCAACATTGAGACAAGCTCTTGTTTAGAGATACCCATTCGCTCTTTGTCGGAACTGTCGACCACATAGATGATAGCGTCTGTGTTTGAGTAGTAACACCGCCAATATGGTCTAATACTAGTTTGTCCTCCCAAATCCCACACCTGGAACTTCAAATTCTTATAAGTCACTTGTTCGACGTTGAAGCCGATCGCTGCGAAGAGAGAGTGATCAGTTTGAGCAGTGGATGCAAGCTTGTTTACTTGGAATAGTGGTGACCACTTCGCCGACTTGCAGTCGATAAAGAATGGTGGTCTTTCCCGCTCCGTCCAAACCGAGAATAAGGATTCGCATCTCTCTCGAACCGAGAAGCGATTTAAAATAACTAAACAATTGACCTGAAAGTGGAAACAGCGGTTGCAACAATTGATACGTGGACACGATGCGGTGACGATTAAAACTCACCCATTTCAAGTGAAACGCTGCGAAACGGAATGCAAACTTGTAGAACGAAGCGAAATGATTCGTGAATTTGAAACAAACAATTAAGTTTAGAAAAAAGAGCGAAAACGCGAAATGATTAGACGTCGATCAATTCGATGACAACGGCAATGTGTCTTCGCACCGATTGTGCTTTCGCCATTCGGGCGCGACCGCAGCCAATCGAATCGTGCGCTCGCCTCGCGCCAAAATTGAACTTTAGCTCAAATTTCAGTTTTGTCAAAAAATGATTTTAAAGATGAAAAATCAAGACAGAAAACATAATCCGCTCGAGTTTCAAAATTAGAAAATCGATCTCAATTCTCTAAAATGAAATCCGATGGTGTGGCGAAAACAAGACTGATTTTCGTTAAATAACTGTTCGGCTCTAGTCCCAATTTTCATGTTTAAGATCAGATTTCATCTTCACCTCTCTTCTCCAATCTAATCGAAGCGATTGAAATATGATTCTCACAAACATAAAATTGTATTTTACTGAAATGTCATTGTTACAATAATTGTTTGTTCACAAATATTTGCTTCGCAATTTTTAACTAAAAAAGGAGTTAATTAAAACACTCTAAAAAATGAGAAATTTTAAAAATAAAATCATCGACATTTTTAATTTGCAACTTTTAGGTTAAAGTGGAAAATTTTACAAAAACGATTTAAATTTAATGAATAAAAAGCAATGAAACCTCATAAATTTCATGAAATCAAACACTCATTTAAGATACTCTTTGAAGGCAATGAGTGCTTTCAAGCAGAAATCGTTTAATTTCACTGTTCAGAGTAATTTATAATTAATCGTGCAAATACGCTTTCAAACATATCTGAATCTAATCGAGAACGGCGATCGGTTATTGTGAGGCCTGAAAAACTAAAATTGTGCTTACCAATTAGATTTGTGTCGGGTATTGATGCTACAAACTCGTCAACTACTGTCAACAGCTTGCGTTTTAAATTTCGGTGGGAATGAAAATAGGAAATTAAAGGAATAGGAAAATTGTCAATAGTCGACACACGAATTACTTTCCTAATCGTGGCTGATTTGATGTGAATGAAGAAACTTGAGCAAAAACCAAAATTATTGTGAAGGTTCCACTGATAAGAGTGATAAGCATACTTTTATTAACTGTAAATAATTTGGCGCACGTTAATGCCACTGATCTCTCTCTATTCTTATATATCATCAGTTTAATCAAGCAATCAAAATATTTGCTCTTGTTTGGAGTTGAGGCGAACGTATTGAGGTGCAAAAGTTTAAGTAATTTCGCATGATTACTTTCGTTTAAATTGGACATGGACAGAACAATTTTGAACAGAAAAAAGATGTAAACAATCATCTCTGCGACAAAAGCTAATCCACCTCCCATTCCATGCAAAATTATTTTCGAGTAGGTAACAGGAACAATGTAAACAAAGCCAGCGAGCACATTAAAAATGCAAACGAAAACCATTTTGCTGAAAATTTTCTCCAGTCTACGCAGACAAATGAAGTAATCGTTTTCAATTTTGTTTGAGTGTTTGACAAGCAGAGTGTGAGAAACGAACGATACTTTTTGCAAAAATGAATCGTTGATCAAATTCATTTTAGCAGCTAAAAAGTCACAAATTCCACAGTAAAATGCAGTGCAAATAAAAATGCTCGTCAAAAGGTAGCAATAGTAAACCTCGTCGATCACCGCAATCAATTTTGCGTGATTGACTTCAAACTCGGAACCGAAAAGTACGGGCAACTCCTTATCGCGAATGCTGTTAATTGCTTCCACAATGTTTTCTGTCGCCGATACTAATGGGTAAACAAACGCAATCGACACATTGAAAATGTTCTTAAGTTTCAGCTTTTTCATGGTATTCGAATCGAATGGCACGAAAAGTGCGCTTATTTGTCGCATCAAAAGCACAATTTTCTCTTCTTTTTTGAACAACTGAGCGATGAGAAACAAGCAAATGAATGGAGAGAGCGAGTAGTTTATATCGGCGATTAAATCGGTGAAATTTTTACTTTGTTCAAAGTTTTTGAAAGCAATTTTAATCATCCACAAACCGTAAAGAAGTGAAAGCGCGAAGCCGATGTAGCGGTTAAAGCGAACTCGTCTTCCCTTCAAAGTGAAATTGGGAAAAATACCGAAAAACCTCATGAAAAATGTCACTGGATTCAAACATTTTTGACAGTCAAAATCCATCGTTTGCCAACGCAATGAAAACTTTATCATCCAAACATTGCAACTGGCGGCGTAATAGTAATGATTGTCTGTTTTCGAATGCTCTCAAATTGACAGCATTCAAATGTTTTGCGTGAGTTTGATAAAGCAAAAATGAGTAAATGCATGTAAAGTAAAAGATGAAGTTTTGCGAACAAAAGCTGCAGAATTGAAAAGTACTAACAACTGTAATTTAAATAAACGAACGAAGCAATTGTAAAAAGCGACGATTTGCAAAGCGCTATACAGAAGTCGATTTTGAGTTATTCTCAAATTACAGTGATTAAAAAGCGAGAAAATAAGCAGAAAGCAAAGCTTCATTTTCTCAAAGTGATAATCTGTACGAAATGCATTTTGAATTCGTTCGAAAAGTGCGAAAGCGAAGCGAACGAAGTTTGAGAAAAGCGAGGGGTGTGAGCGATGCGTGAAATGCAGTGAAACGCACCGTTTTTCTCTCCGCTTTGAAAGCTGCGTTTGGCGACGAAAACAGGCGAAGGAAACGAGAACGAAGAGACTCTAAAAATGGGCGAATTGACAGTTGCCGGAATTTGTTCGCGTTCGTTCGACGCCTTGCAATTCGTGCGCGAATTGACCAAACCGAGCGTCGGAGTCGAGGGTCTGCTCTGCGCCCGACAAAAGGTGCAAGCGCTGGTCGACGAAACCAATGCTTTACTCAAGAAAAACGTTTACAAGAATTATGCGCTTTTCATCGAAACCGCAAAAGAAATCTCGTACCTGAAGTCGGAAATGTATCAATTGAGCCATTTGCTCAGCGAAGAGCAGTCGCTGCTCAATTCTTTGCTCGACACTTCCATTTCGGGCGACAAAACACACGGTTTAACAGCGAACGAAAAGAAGGAAGTCGCAGCTAAATTCAGAGGTCACGAAGATATCGAATCATTAAAGATGTCCAAATCGCAATCAGTTCAGCAATTCGCGCGATCGACCGCCAATATTAAGGAATTGGCCTCCGTTTTGGAAAAGGTTGAGGGCATTTCTAGTATATTGGAGACAAAAAACAGAATACTTCTCCATTCTGGTGAAATGGTCGAACTTGATTTGGTCGATTACAAACCTTTGCCAAATCAAGGCAATATTTTCGGTATAATACTTAATGATTGCTTAGTTTTAGCAAACTCTTATCCCACAAATGCCCGTTCTTCGGGCAAAAAATACAAATTTCAATCGTTTTGTGAATTGGATAATATCGCCATTATCAATGTTAAAGATCCTAATTTCAAAACCGCATTTAAAATTTTGATGATGCCGCAGACAAGGGCGTTTAAAGTGGATACAGTCGAAAGCAAGAAGAAATGGTTAGATGCGTTTGACCAAGCAAAGAAGCAAAGAAGAGCATCATTAAGTTTGCAGCGACGCGATTCTCTTATGTTTATGCCAAACTTAAGTATGGACACAAGTGGAACAGGAAATCAAACAAGTTCAAAAAACACAATGTCACCAATCGATAGACCTTATTCTGCGTTACACAATCCTTTTGATGAAGCAGAAATGTTGGAAGACGCCTCGGAATCTGACGCAACTGTCCCTTTTTGGTTGATTGAACTGCCTGAAGATTTAGATGTATGCATCGCCCAACGTAATTTTGAGGAAGCTGTAGCTTTGGTTAACAAAGTTAACGATCATTTTGTGATGTATCCCAAATGTGATAATTCTCTGCAAACAGATTTGAAGTTAAGGATCAATCACAAAATTGATGAATTGATTGAAGCCATAGCAAATGAGTTACAAGTATCACCCGATCGCTCGTTACAGAGTGGTCCTCGGGCAGCGAGAAGAGCTGTGCAATTACTTATAAAGTTAGGCAAATCATCTCTCGCAGCAAAGCTTTTTCTGTCACAAAGAAGTACACTTTTGAAATTTTGTCTTCGGCAACAAAAAATGGAAGGCGCGACGCTTCAGTATATTCGAAGAATGGGATCTGTGTTCTTCACCAATGTGAACGAAACTTGCAAAGAATTCCAAAAATCTTTCGACATGACTCAAACAAATGAACAGAGCAGCGTGATCTCTTTGGGTTTGTCGTCCGTAGAAAACAGCGTCAGTTCCGACAAAATTAGCGGTGGCGGAATATCATTGTCTCCAGCTTTAGCTTGTCTAGTTTCTTGGGTGCACAAGCAATTGCTACATTTCCTCAGTCTTTTCTCACGCCATGTTTTTACCACTCAAGTATCCTCAACGATTGCCTCTGAATGTGTTGCTATCGTAAGAAATCAATGCATAAAACTGAGATACTCAGTAGGGATTGATTTATTAATGTTTCTTGAAATGCAATTAAAGACGGGCATTGAGAAAATAATATCAGACTGCAAAGAAAAATTGTTGGAGGCGATCAAATTGAGATCGGGCGAAGATAAATGGCAGCCCCAAAATCATGGAAACAAAGCTGGAATCACAAAATTTATTGAAGATATGAAAGACAGTGGTTTATCTTGCGTGCAAAACTACGTTTATGACGAGTGTCGAGTTTCATTGACTAGCAATACAACATCGTTCGCAAAGTCGTTTCTGAACATTTTACACGATCTAATTAAGCTGTGGACGCCAAACACTCATCATTTAATCGTTGATGCGTTGGTTACAACATTTACTTCTCAAATGCGGCATCTTGAAAAATCCATGAAAAAAGATCAATTTAAGTCAGAAAGAAAATTTATTCGTCGCAATGCAATCTTTTTGCTCGACACTCTACTTCCATTGGCAGAACAATATTTTTGCGAAAAGTTGGAAAAAACGTGCGAAGAGTTGAGCAAATTACACAATGATTACTCCCATTTAAAAGCAGTGTCTAAAGATGAAAAAACTAAAACCATGGTAAATATAAGCGAAGGTAAAACTTATACAACGACCACTTATTTGTAAAAATTGAGTAAACTTTTAGATTTATTCGTTTTCTTTGTTGATCGACTTTATCTTTTTTGAACCTTGTTTCTGTGAACGCTTGACTTGCGATTTATATTCGGGATCCTTTTTTGTGAGGAGCGCTCTTCTCAAATTTTCCATTTTAGCAGCTTGATTCGGTTTGCAGCTCTTTGATGGGCATTGAACAGATGCCAGCGGAGTTCTTTGTGCTGTACTCATCTCCTGATTTTCGTTTTCTTTCGTCGATTTTACTTCACGAGGAGTGGAGCATAGTCGAGGTCGAGTGAGCTTTGGTGTTGCATCCGATACAAGAGCGGCGACTGAAGTGTCGGCAACGATTTGCTCTTCGCTCGCTTTCAAGCTCTCAATGTGAGAATCATTTTCACATTCGCTGAAATCAAAATTCAATTTCAAATTTTCAAATTCTTCAATAATTGCTTTGCAGTGTGACTCGAATTCTAGCGGTGTGCGTTGAATGCCGGCGGTTGGAGAGCGTGGGTCAGAATTAAAGCGGGCGGCCACTTTCGAGCCTCGATTCGCGATCGAAATCGTGTCATCCGAATCATTCGCATTCTCAATGCCTGCTTTGATCACTTGTATTTGGATCGGCGTTCGTTCGAAATTGTCGCCGCGAATAATTGGTGAACGCGGATCCGATAAAACGCTCGTTTTGCGTTGAAAAGATTTTTTCGAATCGTTTGTCGGCGTGAGAAAACAGGCCGCTTTCGCGTTCTCCCAATATTTGCTCACTATTGAACCCATTTCAACCGTTTCGCTTTTATTCCGCTTTTCGTTCGCTTTGTTTTTGTCGCGAAACACGAAAACAGCGAAAAACGCGAAATAAGAGAAATGAATGAAAACAGGAACGCCAAACTTGAATTAAGTGCGTTTTTCAAATTCGGTCGCCTTAGCGACGGACGGCCAATCCGCAAGTAGCACTCACTGCTCTGCCCTCTTTTGCTAAAACTGCCGAACTATTTGCTAATCGCTGCACTCGATTTGATTTTGCTTTGCCTATTTAGTTTCATAAACAGTTGAAAATCTCCGCTTGCTATCCGAAGTGTGTACTGCACAATTCCGAGCTCAGGTCTACTAAAGTGCAAATTTAAAAAACCAATATAAATGAACTTATTTAATCACACTGTTCACAAACATAGGGAGCGAAAAAATTGGCGCGAACAAAATCACAGATGAGCTTAAGAACCTAAAAACCATAGAAGGTTAAGAATACGCTTTTACATTTAGAGATTTCGAGTTTTTCAAAACATTTCACTCACTTTTTTTTACAATTTTATTTCAACTATTGTTCTCTTGTTTTTTGGCCAAAATTTAAAAGCGATATTGAAATTTCAGAAATTACAAAAATCGTGCAATGTGTGCAATATTGAGAAAAAACAAGTTTGCAAACGCTAACGCAGTGCTTGAAAATTTATCTCTTTTAAATATCGAACAACGATTTCTATTTAATGTTCTTGTAATTTTATATAAAATTTGAAAACAATTTGATGCCGAATCATATTGAGTTGATATTTGTTTAAAAATCTAATTTTATGTACATCATATGAAACGAGCAATTATGATTTTTTATGTAAAATCATTTTAAAAATCAAGCTAAACGTAGCAGTTTTAATAGAAAATTTATAATCGAATTCCCCCAGATGTTAAAAGATTGCCACTGACAAGTTTTAAAAATTCTATTGTTGCTTTTATTAAAAAATTAGGCTAAAAATATTTATTCAGTGGCAAACATGCTAAGTAAACAAATTTCAATAATTTATATCGTCGTCATTGAAACTGCTTTGTTCTTCATTTTTTTTTAATTGGAACATTTCAGAGTTGAGGCGATAAACTTTATCTCGTTTTCGCGCTTGTTCTTCGCATCGCACAGAACATTTAACATTTGTCTTATGGTTTGCTTAAAGCTCGAATAATTTTGATCTCACTTCTTATCAGAAATCATTTATTCACGAACACTGTCGTTGTATCTAGAGTAAATAGACGTTTTTTGACGTAATTCCACTCTTCCGTTTATGAGAATATTTTGCTCGAGGAAATAGGCTAATTTTTAATCTCATTAGACTAGACTCAAAGGAACTCTTTTATCGCTTTTTCCATCATACAGGTTGCTCTTCAAAGCGAATCCATTTTTTTGTAGATGAAATTCTAACTTTATTTCGGAAATTAACAGAATTACACGCGCTGTTTCTAAGAAACATAATAATCATCAAATGGGCGATTAACGTTTTACGTTTCTGTCAGATATTTCGCTCAAAAGATTATTCACTATTCACTGAGATTAACTCGACATTATTTGTGAAAAATTATTTTTAAGCTTTACACGTTTTATTTATGTTAATTAGCTCAAATGGTTAAAATTTCTATTTAAAAAAAGTTTTCTGCCGCTTTTTGTTAATAATTTTTTAAATTAATTTTTTGATCAAATTAACAAAATTTTAAATGAATAAATATGAATCGTTCTAGTAATAAAATTAAAAAAGATTTTAAGAACTTAAAAATTTTAAATCAAAAAATTTTTGTCTTTTTTGTCACCCTCTAGAAGCTTGAGAAAAATGTAAACAATGTTTACTTAAAAAAAAAAACGTTTTCTCAATCCTATCATTTATCTAATTTCCTTTATTGAAGGTTTTCAAATCATTTTGCTTTGCTAAAATCATAATTAAGCTCTTCAAAAAAATTGATTAAAATTCATTGATTAAATTAGGTTCGAAAGCAAGCGAAAATTAATGAACGCAACAAAGAACGTTCTCAATGGACTAATTTTTAATATTTATTATTTAATGTCCGAATTGTCAAATTATTTTATCAACAATTTAGACTCAAAACTAAATGAATAACTTATGAAAATTGGTTGCTTTTACGCAAGATGTTTCTAAGAAAAAATAAATGCAGTTAATTACGAGGCGATGATTTTGTTTTGTTATCAATTTCACGGTATTATTCAGCAGTGATAATCATATGGCTGTGGGAAAATGATTCTCAACAACTCTATAAATTTCAATTGAATACATGCGAAGTTTACACAGCTTTTTAAGCCCCTATGACTTTAAATCGCATTTTTCTGCTAATTTCGCTCATCATTATTCAAAAGTTACGCATCGATATAATTTACTTTAGCAATAGCGGTTTATCGTCCTCATTTCTACTCACTTGATGTCCGTAAACAATTTTAAGGACAAAATAGAGTGCAGAATGAGATGTAAATGAAAATCATCGAAAGTTATTATTATTATTTTTTATAAACGTTTTTCATTTTTGTCAATTGCTTTAAGGACAAATCGATTTTCATATTGTTAGTTTCAATGTTCGCTAACTTTTAATGTCAACAAATCGAGTCAAATTTGAATTTTTTTAATTTCACTCACTAAAAATTTGACATTTAACTCGATCGAATGATGTGAATATTTATTTACTTTCGTGTCTCTAAAAGGTGTGAATGTTTACAAAAACTAGTGAAAAAACTCAGTTTGGAAGCTCAAAGAATAAACCAAAAAAGTAGAAAATCAAAAGCAAAGATTAGCGACAACTGAAATTATCAGCCTTTGCGAGTCAATGGTGTTTTCCACTATGCAATTATTAGTGTGAATAGATTACTACGTGGTTATAATTAAGTTAAATCATGTAAATATTAAATATACTTAATTACATACTTCTAACATTAAATTGACGCTTAATCACTCATTACAAGGCTTTCATTTATGGAATTAGCCAAATTCTGTGCACTTTTCATGCGAACGAAAAATAATAAAATTTATGTTTTTATCTTCGACGGCAAGATCAAATGAAAGAAAACGCTTTAACTCAATAATTTCACGTGCCTTGTCAATTTTCTTCTTGAATTAACTCTTTGATCGAACACGCTTGGAACATGTTAAACATTATGAACTTCAAACAGCACTTTAACACTTGTTATCGGTCACAAAAACAATTTTTTTTTCATTTATCATTTAGAGTCTTGAATCCTGAACTCTTCAAAACAATATTTCATATTAACACCCAATGCGAATAAAACTTGTGATTTCTCTTGAAATTCAGTTTGCGTGAATGTGTTTAGAACGTATGTTGGAAATTCATTTAAAAAAGTACTGACAAGTGATGCTGCTGAAGGCAAAGTAACTCATTTAAATCGGTAGATTCAAATGAGAGTAATTTTCATGGAATAATCCGATGATGAAGCAGAGAGAATAAACAAGAATTTTGAGAAGAGAGATCAAAAGTTCTTTCAAAGGTTAACTACGTTCGAGACAAGTGTGTGCACAAGAAAGAAAACAAATATTCTTTTTATCGCGGTGATTACGAGTTACAATTTTCGAAAAAATTGGCGCCAAAACGAGTAAATGCTTAAGAGAATATTAAGAAAAGTTCGCTGAAATCGTTGCAATCCAACTTTAGATTACTAGCATTTCAAAAAAAAATGTTTGTTTAAAACTCATCGACTCGGAAATTTCCCCGGAAACGATTTCATCAGAATAATTACAAATTTTAACGATTCCGAGATTTCTGTTTCGCAAGATCACGCGTTATATTTGTAGGCTACTCCGAAGAAATTGAATTTAATATTCTGAGATTGATATCAAAAATGTGTTTTCTATATGAAAAGAGTCACACCGACACTGAGCTAGTTTTTCTGCAGAAAACGACGTTTCCCGGCACTACACTCACGACAACCGACGCTTTTCATCCGATTTAAACTCGACATTTAAAGGTACGTGCAATCTTTTCCTGTGGTTCCTTAATAGATAAATTAAAATTGTAAATAAGGTCAAATCGAAATGTTTCAGTCGCTTGCACTTTTCTTTTTATTTCACTGAATCGCAAAAATTGATGCGCAAACTACATCGAAACTAACTCTAAATTAAATTATTTTGTGATATTTCTTATGAATGAATCAAAAAAGGCTGAAATTCACTTTTCTCTGCGATCGAATCGAATTCACAATTAATTTGCCGTGTGCCCTAAAAAAAAATTTTCATATAAGTGACGATGAAGAGTAGTGAGATGAATTCTAAATAAAGTTGAATAAGAGTGTTTTTGATTAAAGAGAGGGAACGCAAACGAGGATGCATATTAAATTAATTGAGCAAACTTTTCCTTTAAAAACTCGAACAAATAATTGGGAAATGATAGTAATGACTGCACGTTACCGAGCAAATGCGTGTTTTTTTGCTCTTTTCACCACAAATTCAGCAATCAACTCTATTATTTAGTGTTAAATACGAGTTTAAATGTTAAGCTCATGATTTCTGTGATATTTGCTAACTTTCATGTGCGTTTTTAACAATTTTAGTTAAAATTTTGTGCCGATTTAAAATTTTAGCATTCATCGCCCATCTGCCAACAAGGTGATCGTCTCGCAGATCGTGTTCAAGAAAGGACATTTGATTTCTGCTGTTCAACACAAATCTCGATTTTGTTTATCAATTTTCTTTTTCATTCTAACGAAACAATTTTTTTTTATAGATCAAGTGAAAAATTTTAATCAATGGTTTTAAGCTGTAGTACGTAGTATTTCGCGAAAGAATTGCGTTTGAATGCCTATCGAATGAAGTTGTTGTGGGAAAAAAATGTCGAATTCCCTAACAAATTAATTCAACTTTATAAACGTTTAGCTTTTTGACAAGTACAGTGAATAAATACAATTTTTTGCGCGAACCTTGAGTGTGGAAAGCGACTATTCGACGCGAAACATTCAACGATCATTAAATCGTCAATTACTTATCATATTCGCCGGTAATCAAAAGAATTTTGCTCGTACACTTTTCATTTAGTGAAATCAACAGCTGCAATAGTGTCGCTCATTCATTTGCCGTCTATTTATTGAACTATTTTTTCCGTTTATGAACACTTGCAAACTCGCTGCTTATTATCATCAATTGATAAAACCGCTTTGAAGTGCGATTTCGATTCACATACTAACTGCGAATCACTTGTAAAATGGGCCAATTCTGGAAAAATGTGCGACTTTGCTGGCGGACAGTGATTCTCGTGGTTACTCCATTCTTGTTATCACCTTTCTTGATTTTTGGCACCGACGATTGCGTGAGTAGTTCGCTTCAATTTTCGCTCTTAAATTTAATTTTGAGTATTTAATGAGATGATTGATGTTCAATAACATTTCGTTGAAGAAAGCGGATACTTAATCTGTGTCAAGTAACTTTTATTTGGCGATCGATAAATTTAAGTGATATTCAGGAGAATAGCAGCTGTGCGATTTTAAATTTTTCTAAACAATTTAAACAAAACTTTTGTCGTCATTCGCAAATAACGATAATTGCAAATGTGCTATTGCTAAGCACAATTTAAACCTCTGATTTCTACAATTTTAAACTGTCTCCATTAACATGGCACAATTACGCAATTGTCTCTTTCACAAGCACAAAATTTCGATAGCATCTTAATCGAACGGAAAAATTGTTCAATATGAAGGTTAAGTGCAAAACCTTGCTTTTGAAAAACTTTTCATTTCCTTAAAAAACTTGACGTACAAATATTTTTACAGTGAATTTTTGATTATTGATTATCATTAAATTAATCGCCGCAAAAGTTTTTCTAAATTATAGTTATTAGAATTCGATTAAAAATGAACATTTAGGCATCTTGTGCATCGCCAAACTATTTCCTCCAAAACTTTTTGCGCTGATTAAAAACTGAAAAATTAATTTTTCACGAGTAGTTTCGTAATTTTTTCTTCACTTCAATTCACAGCGTTTAAAATGTGCGTTTGTTGTTTTGTTGATGGCAATTTACTGGACCGTGGAGCCAATTCCAATGGCAGTTACCTCTCTGCTGCCCATTGTTTTGCTCCCTCTTCTTGGATTAGCAACCACAGAAGAAGCGTGTACGCCTTACTTACAAGAGCCAAACATGGTTTTTGTCGGCAGTTTGATTTTTGCTATCGCAGTCGAATGCAGCAATTTGCATAAGCGCATCGCTCTTTGGATACTCCAGAGAGTGGGCACGAAATTTGACATACTTATGTTAGGATTCATGCTTATAACAATGTTCATTGCGATGTGGATAATTAATACAGCCGCAGCTGCCATGATGCTGCCAATAGCAGATGCTGTGCTCGAAGAAGTTTTCCCAAAGACCGAGAGAAGATCAACTTTTCCAGATATAAAAGTTGTTTCTGCCGATTTCGATCAAAATGAAAGTATGAAGATGAAATTTTGTAGCAGTAGAATTTTATCATTTATTCTCTAGACAAATTGCAAGATATTATGATGGTAGAGACGTCGAAAATTTCAGAAGTTACGTTTACGAATCCGAATTTCTCGGTGACTAAGCTGAAAAAAATTTTGTACCTTTCGATTGCATATTCAGCGAATATCGGTGGAACATCGACGTTGACAAGTAACGGACCAAATTTGGTTTTACGTTTTGTCGTCGAAATGTGAGCAAATGCATCTAAAACTGAGTATAACCCTTTTGCTTGAAATTGCTTGCGCAACTTTTGTTCTTTTACATTTTTTGCGCTTTGTAAAACTGAACAAGACGCATTTAACTACATATACGTCGAATTTAACGGCAGGAAATCATTTGAATCTTACTTTTATGATTAAAACCTGAATCTAGTGTTTTACACAGACCGACAATGTTGCAGTTTTATATTGATCGCTGTTTTACAACATTTGCGATGTTTTAAGGAATTATTTAATTTTCAAGCTTTAGATAATGAAATCCACTAATCGATTTGACAAATGTAAAATATTTTTATTAAAATTAACTTTGTAATTTCAATAGACTATGAAATTTGGTAAATCCCTGCAACGTCGAGCTCAGGAATCAGGAATGTTTATTCCTGAGCTCGATCAAAAAAAAATTTACCCAATTTTTTGAAATTATGGAAACAAAATTACTTGAAATTACAAACAAAGTTACTTAAACAATTGTTAGAAGTTATTTATTGATTCATATTTCGTTAAACGTGTTTAAATGATCAGAATGCATCAGAAAAGCAGGCATCACAAAAATCGTGTTCGGACATTAGCAAAATGATAGATTCACACTGAACAACGAGCAAAACCGTCAGATTTTTAATTTTAACTGATTGAACATGTATTTTTCTTCATAATGACTCAACTATAAAAAGGCAAAAACTATTGCAAGCTACAATCTAATGATTTTAAAATTCACGATTTTTTAAAAATTAACAAATTAATTCGCACAAAGTTTACAGAAATTAAACACTCTCGTAAAGTTGGAGAAGCTTTTTAGCTACTAGCAGATAAAATTTTTTATAAAAATGTGATTTTCTTCATAATTTGTTTTATTTTAATATTTTTTACTAGATATGAAAATGAAAATTGAGTTAAATTTAAAATTAATTTTTAAGAATTATTGGAACAATTCTATTCAATTTAATTTAGTTTTAAGTGTGATGATCAACTTATTTTGTTGATTTCGTTAAAAAACAAAAACTTAAAAATCGTAATAATTTTAAAAAATTACTAGGCCAACCTAACTGAAAGAATGAGTGTTATTTGATTGCTGAATTTTTAGTAAAGAAAACGCGTGTCCAGCTAAATAAAATTGAATATCTGATTGTTTCAGCTTGTTGTCCAATGTTTCCGGTGACTTTTCAAAGAGAGATTGTGATTTTGTTACAGAGTTTATTTTAAAACTTATTTTGTTTCATTTTGTTTGAATGTCACTCGTAATGGCAGCTTTAATCAATTGTGGATAGGCACAAAAATAAGTCACTTAAATTGTTTCGATAATTTCAAAAAAATTAGGCGAAGCTAATTTTTCGATTCAGAACCTATACACTAAAACATTTTGATTTCGTTTTCTCTGATTTTAAAACATGAATGAAAGCGATTTAAACTATTGTTCCGAAGTCGCTTTCACGAAATAATTATGAATGAAATGAAATAATCATGAATTAAAGGGCGTTTCGTTTCTTTGCGATAGCTTCTCTTTTGACAATTTTCAATTATTTTAGAATAAACATAAAATTCGATATCAATTTTTCTACTTAATTTCAATACATTCGACGAACAATTAAGACTAATAATGCTGTCTGTCTTATCAGATTTTTGCTCTACACAATACCCACTTGTCTATGTGGAAGTGATAAAGAATGTTTTGTCAGGAATTGCGTTCTATTTTTTTCAAATGAAAACCGCACGCTCAAATTATCATCATGTAGATAGCATTGAAAATATCTTCTTTTACTTGAATAATATTATTTGATTTAATGTAAAAACATTTTCAATCATAGAAAGCGTCGTTTTGTTTGCAATTTTTTCTAGTCTCTTGTTTCAATTCGGTTAGATGCGCTAATACATTAGTTTTTTCATTGCATATTTCCAAACACGATTTTAATCAAATTGTTATCTGCCTCGTACGTTTTCTGGATCGTTATCAATGGTTCTATAATTGTTTTGAATCGAAAAAATTTCTTTTTTGAGGCAGTTTTATTTGATGGATAGAGGTGCATAATACATTTTCATCTGTCTATCAACAAACAAAACCAACAATATGAAAAAAATTTTCATTATTTCCACAATATGATCGCGCTTCTCATCTGCCCTCGAAAAACTGCGATCATTGTTCTGTTTCCATTCACAAAAATAGAAAACAAAATGATATCCTCTCAATATAATTATAAAATATAAATTATTTTAAATAATTTTAAGCGATAAAAAATTTTTTGTGATTAATTACAGTTTTAACAGCTATTTTTAATTTTTTAAAAAAAATTTTGCGCTCATTTTTTATTTTCTAAGCGTTGCTGCAGATATCGAAGCGATAAAATTCTAATGATTACACTCGCTGTGTGGAGAGCTGTGTTATTAAAGCAAATATTAAATATTTACTTATACAGCTTCATGCATATTAATTCGCGCTCTGTGCAATTCAAAACCGGCTGTTAATGTATTTTTGCTTATAAGATAAATTATAATTAATGTGCTTGAAGCTGTCGGTGTACTTTAAATCAAACATTTCTATTTAAAAATTTATCGAAATCTCAATATAAATAGTATTCAGCTTCCTAGACAGCGTCTGATTTGTAAAGCAACTTTATACTTTGTTTCATTGTATTTAAGTGAAAATTATTCATACTCCAGGTTACTTGACCCTCCAAACCTCTTCCTAAATACCATTTGATATAATTCTTCTCGTTAAATTCCTATGTAAATTTCCAAAACTCAATTTTTTCTCATAGGAAAGCTAGATAAGTATAAACAAACCCGGCCAGTAGAACTAGAACGAGTAATAACATTTTGCAGGTAGTGTTTCTACACTTTTAATCTTTTTTTTTAAAAACATTAAAAAATTTTATCATTGCAGATATAAAAAATTGTCAAGTCTCGTATGATTTTAACTGAGGCTTATTTATCGTGAAATTTGCTTTTGAACAATAAGTGGGCCTCGTCGAAAGTTGGTGATTTTTGCTCGATAAAAATCTTGAAAAATAGCTGCCAAAATAGGTGATCGAAAATTTTCAATTTTGATTAAAAATAAAAGGTTATCGATGCAATAACATCTTTTAAATTAAATTTTTCGAAAGAAAATTCATTGAAATTAAAAATATATTTTTCAAGATTAACCGGTAAAAAAACTGGTTAAATTTGCTTGTATAAGCGCATTGAAAAAGAAAAAAGCGCTTTACTTACAAGGAAACTTCTTTGCTTGAAAACAATTTCGATTTTAACAAAATTTCAAAACGTTAATCTTTCAAAGCGTATTTTTATCTTGAATATGAATCAAAATTTAAAAATGTTAGCAATTAAAAATGCGATATAAAAATCAACATGTTTTTTGGCATGATTCCTGATTTTAATGAAACGTAGTAAGTAGTCGAGAGAAGTGAGAGAAGAATCGTTCATATCACGCCACGTTCACTCGATTTCACTCACGGCTTTTCATGGTTTTCATGGGTTTTCACCTTATTTACGAATTTCATGCATATAAAATTAAAATTAAAAATGCGAAAAATGTAAAAAACATCGTTTTAATCATATTGGAAAGGATTAGACAATACAAATCAAAATCAAATTATGCTGTAAAAACCTGAATTGACATCATCCACGTTCAATCAGTTCCTCGAAAATTCGTGACATCAATTGTGATTTATGGAGATTTACTTCACGTAGCTACTCTCTCTTAAGCACCTTTAACTTTAACAATTGAGAATTAACCAATAAATGCGCCAATTCGACGTAAAAAACCAAATTTGCCGCGAATTCGCTTATTCTGTTTATGTTTCATTAGCAAATTATTTTTTCTTTAAGTGAACATCTAAATGTTAGAAATAAGTGAGAAATATTATAGAGGAAATGTGTAAAAATATATGATGTTCATTGAAATAGATGCTTTCATGATTTAGTTGATTACGGTGATTTATATCAAAAAGTTGATTTTTTAAACGTGATTTTATTTTATTTTTGGTATAAAAATTCTCAGAATCTTTAAAATTTTGTATAATTTTATTCACAATTGCTTTACAACTCGTGTTCTATGTTCATTTTAAAACAAGTGATAACTTATTTGGCGAATTCTAATCATCAGGATTAAGTTTTTGAAATTTATAGAAAATTAGATAAGAATCAGAAGAGTAAATATAAAAATTTATTCAAACTTGATTCAGATATTAAAAATAAATCTAAAACCATAATCAGCATAAAATTATGCAAATTCATTAATCATTCATATAATATTCTTCAAAGAACTCTTTATATGGCAACTAATTAAAAATTTTGTCGCAATCACAAAAAAATTCTCACAAATCTTGAGCCTCGTCTTCTCAACAATCGCTTTGATTTCATCTCAAGTGATTTGCAAAGAAACTCAACCCTTGAAAGCCAATATCTTAAATCATATTACTAACAACTTAATAGCTTATATAAACTAGAAAACTTATCAAGTATTGCGAGCTTTAAATGTTTCAAAGTATTTTTTGAGTTCGATTACTTCAAATTTGACTTGCACTAATGATTTTCACTTGAATTTAGGAAATACGGCGGTAAAACACCAGTGGATTACACTAACTGGCTGTTTTTTGCAGCCCCTCCCGCAATTTTAAGTGTACTCATTTGCTGGGTATTGTTTAAAGTTTTGTTTCTCAGGTAAACAAAATCACGTTCTTGTAGACTTTATCGATTTATGAAAAATTTTTTTATTTAAAATACAGAAAAGTAGCTTTTCCTAAAGGAAGTATCGGAGCAAAAAATGTTATAGCTGCAAAATATAAAGAATTAGGACCCTTTAGGTAGTATCACTCTTTTAAATGCTCGAAATTTTATTAAATTTATTTTTTTAGTTTTCACGAGAAAGCGATTTGCTTTCTTTTCATATCACTGGTAGTTCTTTGGATGTTTAGAGACCCACAATTTGTGAGAGGATGGGCCACTTATTTCGGAGAAACGTAAGTTCAATCGAATGAGAACAATTAAATTTGATTGCTTTTTATTGAAAGGTTTTTTATCTTCACCCCTTTTTTGCCTAATTCAATTATCTTTCGTTTTGTTTGCGCTTTAGATAGATTCTAGGAATTAAATTGTCAGTTTTATCTTTTTTTTAATAGAAAAATAAGCTCATGTGATTAAAATAGAATGACTGCAAAGAATGCTTTTGTTGAGCAATTGAACGATTTTCGTGTCAAATTTAC
The DNA here is from genome assembly GCA_003675995.1 of Dinothrombium tinctorium. Lineage (NCBI taxonomy): Eukaryota > Metazoa > Arthropoda > Arachnida > Trombidiformes > Trombidiidae > Dinothrombium > Dinothrombium tinctorium. The sequence goes on along the minus strand of NCKU01000885.1, from coordinate 1,196 downwards.
AAATAAAAAATTATTTTATTTGCCTTTTTAGAAAACCAAAGGATGCATCAGTCGTCATTTTCATTGTCATTTTATTATTTATTTTACCTTCAAAACCTTTCGGGCCTTATCCGAGTCCATCTTTGGTCAATTGGCCCATGATACAGACAAGATTGGCGTGGGGTGTAATACTTCTTCGAGGAGGAGGATTTGCCATTGCCAATGCAACGCAGGTAAACGTTGAGAGGCTATCAAAATATAAACTTGAAAACAATTGATTTTAATCGCGTATTGATTGCATTTTTTTCTATTCAGACCTCTGGTCTATCGGCGTTTATGGGCGATATTTTTTCAAAACTGAGCTTCATGCCATTTGAAGCGATTTTAGCAATTTTTTCGATTATGTCGGCGTTTTTGACCGAGTTCGCAAGCAATTCTGCAACCGCTACAATTATTTTACCAGTAGCCGCTCAATTAGTGAGTGAACTCTAAATCATTGAACACTTAAGTCAAACTCATCAAAACTCTTATCAAACTCTAGGCGACGAATTTAGGAATAAATCCGTTGATGGTTTTAATACCCGTTACATTGTCTTGTTCGTATGCTTTTGTTCTTCCAGTCGGCACGCCGGCGAATGCATTAGTATTTGAGCACGCAAAGCTCTATCCATCTGATATGGTATGTTGGGCAAATGTTTTAAAAATTTTTCTAATCACGACGCTGTAGATTTTACCTGGGTTAATAACAAAATTCATTTGCCTGGGAGTTATGTTCGGCACATTGTTCACAATTGGATTTCCCATATTTTCATTGCACACGTTTCCAGATTGGGCAGAAGCCGAAAAGCATCCATAAAATGATCATTTCAATTTATTTTAAATAATTTTACTTGTCTTAGTAATTACAATCTTATTTATTTGTTCTATTATTTATGTTTCCATTAAAATGATTCTGTTTGATATTTCATTAAATTATTTTTGTTACTGCCTTCTCAATCACTCCAAGTTTTAGTGTTTTTAGCTAAGTTTTTATTCATCATATACAATTAGTTTCTGTTCTCTTAATTGCAATGTTAATTGTAATGATGGGCAAAACATGTCAAGAAATTGCATCACGACCAAAAGAATGGCTTCGTCGAGTAAACATCTTGAATATTTTCAAGTGAATTTAACTTGTTTAATTGATTTTTAAGTGGGCAAGAATTGTTTTAATCGTA
>NCKU01000884.1:0-31966 GCA_003675995.1 Dinothrombium tinctorium | reverse complement strand
ATTGATCAAATTTAATGCATCGTTGAGATTATCCAAATTATTGAATAAAAAAGCATTTTTTCTAAAACTTTCACTAAATAAAGTATTTGTTGCTATTACTAAAAACATATCTCCTTTTTTAATTAAATTTGCCCATGAGTCGAGAGAAAAAAACATGAGTAAGGTAAGTTGTCTTTATAAATTTGATTTGAGATAAATTAAATTTCTGATTTTGCATTTTTATTTACAAAATTTTATGAAATTATTTGCTTTTTATGTGATTTATGTGCTTACTTGCTAGTTTTGGAAAATATGTGCTTTTTGATATAATGATTTTTTAGAAATTTTTTTTATATATTTTGCGATTTTATAATCATATAAGTCATTTTGTGATATCAGTAAAAAGTATGTGATCGCATAAAATTCCTTTCTTTAAAGATTACTTTAGCCTCTGTTCTGAGTTTTTATTACTCGAGTCCTCTATACAATTTATCTACTTATTAGTCAATTATTTTGAGACATTGTTTCTTTACATGCGAGCGCAAGTTTTTTTTTTCTTGCTTAATTGTTTCGTAAACCTCTTACTTTCAGGTAAGTTCAACTAACAAGAAAGCTGCGCGATTTGCGACTCATCGATTTCGACTAAATTCTAGAGTAGAAAAATAAAATAATTTTGTGAAAAAGTTTTATTTTCAATCAAAAACAAAATATTAATGATCATAAAATTAAATCTAAAAAGTCTCTATGAAATGTGTGTTTCACTGCTTTTTCTTTTTTCAATTTTGCATCCTAAAATTTTCACACATTACTTGTCTAGCAATATTTTTAATTTTACTTTCGATTTTTTTAGATTTATCTTTAAAAAGCGTCTTAATCATTTTTTTTCAAAAAAGTAATTTTTCATATTTTTTAAAGATTTTAAATTGTTAAAGGTGGGAATAGCTTTAAGGCTATTTTGAAAAATGTGCCAACTTTAATTTAAATTTGCTTACCTTAAATGTTGATGATTTTGAAACGTTGCAAAAGAAATGAAAAGTTTCATTTCTAAAACTCGTTAACTTCATATTTTTGAGATTGTTGCAAAACATTTGCACAAAATTATGAATTTTAGTAACAATTATTTTAAAAAAAAAATTAAACACAGAAATGAAATTATATTTTACATAATTATAATTTTAATTTTAGAATTATATTGAATTTCATTAATTTTATGCTTTTGAAAAATTTAAAAACAAATTTCGAACACAATATTCGAAAGCAAAATTCGAAATATTATCAGACAGGTAATGTATAAAATATCAATTGAAAAGAATGAGAAGTATTCGAGCTACTTACTTCTTACAGAGCTCCACACATTTTGTAATCGAGATCTAGACGTAAAGATATTTGATTTTATAATAACTATTACTTTTATCTTTGACTTTAAATATCTCCTCCCTGTTGTGATTGAAAACAAAATTTTTTCATAGTACATTTTTCTCTGAATAAAATTTGGTCAAAATCAATGAGTGGCTCTTTACGACCCAATGAAGGAATGTTTCGAAAAGGCTTCGACATTGGAAAAGGAGAGAGGGGACATATTTTTATATTCATATGATTTATTAATTTATTTGATTGCAAAAACGCTCGCTAAAAATTTTGTTATGGTTTTATTTATTCATCGACTTAGAATATTTGATAAGAAACAAGTTTTGAAGTTAAAAAATCAAAAATTTTAAAATTTCACCTCCCAACCCAAGTAGCCTGAAACATGCTTTAAATAAATTTTAACCAAATTTAAAATATTTTATCTTAAAAAAAGTTTTGCTTTTATTTTGATCAATAAATAATTTCATTAGTTTTCACAAATAATCCATTCTTCACTTACACCCACGATCAAAACATCTTGCTTAATCAGAAAAAAAAATTAATTTGAACAGAAAAATTAATTTTCCTAATTTTTCAAATTTGAGATTAATATTTTACGATTTTCTGCTATGTTCAACTCGCCTAAAGCACAGCAAATGTCAGCTTTGAATACATTTATTGAGCGATTCAAAAGGATGATACAAGCATCCCTTGAAGTTAGTTAAGAGTTTCTTACAAGCAAATCTCGAAAAAAATTTCTCGCAATTTTTAATGAAACTTGATTAAAAACGTGGTTTCACTTGTGAATCTACGGGTGTTTTGCGCAACTATCGCACGTGCAAAATTTCCATCGAAATGCATTGCGAAAACTATTTTTCGGGTTGCTTCTGAACGCCTCAACCGATTTTCTTCGTGTTTTTTCAAATGGAAAAGTTTCTTAAATAATATTTATTTATGCAAATTTCGACTTTTTCATTTTATTATTCAGCTAACAAATTCATTTTCGTTGAACTGCGTGCGTCAAACCTTAATTGACCTCAGATTTTTAAGTTGCGTGTGAAAAGAAATTTCATATGAAACAAACACAACGAAAATTAATTGAGGTGAGAGTTCAAAAAAAAAAATGAAAAACAAATTTTTTAGCATTACCTTGCAATGAATGAGTTTGGATGTTAATAAAACTTTGCATAAAGAACACTTAATTCGTTAATTAGTGTTTTGGATCAAATCTCATCAATTACACAAGTGACACGAGTAAAAAAAAAACTGTTCGCGAGGTTTGCTTGCTAGCACGTTTTCTTTCATAGGCTACCTTTAAAATGTAACAATACAATGAAACCTCTTCACGTTGGCCACCAACGGTTGCAAAAACTGTTTGTTATAGAGAGGTGACTATCAAGAAGAGGTATTGTCAAGCTAACTTAGAGTGGCATTTTATTTTTTATGGCCGTTTGTGAAGGTGGACGCTCAAGAGAAGTGACCATTTGGAAGATTTCGCTGTAATATTTTAAGTTCTTGAAATATAAATAATTTTTTAGGCTAATATTTTTATGCGGAATAAAAAAAAGCGAGAAATAAAAGTTGAGAGTATATACATACATAAAACTAAAATTCAAAATGTGAATGTTGATGACGGTTTTAAGATTGATAACAATATAGGTTCGTGCTGGTCGCGAGTCTTAAAAACGATTTACAATATACAGGGTGTATGAATTAAAACGCAACCCATGTTTCATAAAATAACAAAGAAATTTAAAATCGCACACTGTTAATATTGCTCTTAACAATTTGATGATTTTTGCCAAGCCCTTTGGCACCAGTTTTTTCTATTGACCCGCACCAATCTCTTTGCCGCGAATTACCCACGAAAGCATACTTTTTCACAAATTTTTGATTTATTCTGTCTAAAAAATCGTTAATAGAAGGAGAAATAGCAGTTTTATAATCTTCTTTTGTTTCAATCTGCCCACTTTCGATTTGATTTTTGATAAGTTACTAAAGGTAAAAAAATCGGTTGAGCTAAAACCGCACTCCGGCTGTTCAATTAGTAGAAAATCAGTTGCAAATTTTCGAATCGCAAAAATTTTCAATCTAAAATCATTCATGCGTTTAGATCTATGGGTAGGCGGACCAATTTACTAAAAAAAATAATTTTTTCTTTTAAAATGGAGGATATTTTTAAGAAATTGTTCTAACATGTTAAAGTACGCATCAGCGGATACACTGTCCACGAAGGAAATTGCGTCCATAACATGCTGAAAAGAATTATTAGATCAAATGCCGATTTCCTTAGCATAAAAAGAATTTCTGATATATTTGCTTTTATCACTAAATTACCGTAGCGGTTTTTTTTGTGGGATTTTTTTTCGCAAAAGTGAAAAATTGCATCAACTTTAAAAAATATTTCGAAATTTTGTTGCCGACATAAAATTGGCTTGTTTTATTCACAATTATCAACATATTGATTATAATCATCGGGTTCAATAAGACGAATCTGACGAGTTACCCGATTCAACTTTAAGCCGGATTCTTTTGCCGTTCTCTATAGAGCTTAGTTACTTACTTTTAATGTTAACAGTCTTTTCCGCAATGATTTTTGCATCATCTTAAAAGGCATTCATGTATCCCAGAGACCTAATTTTCGGACAATCTGCGACTTTCTCGCTCATGCGTTAAGTGTTGGACAGAGTGAGTTTATCGATATTTTTTCACCAGTTTTGATCCTGAAATTTTGTTGTCATATTCTTGCTTTAATTAATCACTCTGTGTTTAATAAACATCTTTTTACTGCTTTTTATTTTGTTGTTGTAAGTTACTAAAAATAAGCATTTTTAGCTTGAAAACTGCATGTTTGCGGAAAACTCGGTAACTTGTGAATGCTCTAACCGATTTGTTTATTTTAGGTATCTTTTTGTTTCGCGAATGTTCTTGTACAATTATTTGAAAGATCAAATTTTTTGGTTTGACAGGTAAAAAGTTATTCGACTTTATATGGGTTGCGTTTAAATTCACACACTCTGTATATTGTTGCCCTGATGATGGATTTTAAGGAGCCGAAACTTGACGTTTAATAAAAATTTAATATTTTCAAGTATTTTTGTGATTTTGTGCTCCAAAGTAAAAGCATTTACTATAAATAATTATTCATGAGTCGCGTACGTATTTATTAAAGGATTATATTGTAGCTTGCACGTCGCCACATCAAGCTCTCATACCAACAACAATCACCGAAGTGTGTAAATTTTCGCACTGAAACAAACGATGACCAATTGGCTATCGCCAATGTGATAGCAGAAATTGTGAACTGTTTTAAATGCACATTCGAGCTTTTCGCCAAACACTCATGGGTTCACAACTTAAATCGTCGCTTCTCTCGCTACAAGATTGGCACAACCGCATGCCTAACTTTACCGTTTGTTTCACCGACACCCACACGAGTATTCTGGTTGCTTTCTCTTTCTATTTTGTTTGTTTAACTTGTTTTGTGTATTTATCGCGACAAACGCATTTTGTACTTGTTTCATTTGTAATAATAAACTCGATGTAAAACATAAAAATGCGTTGCATACGAATTCAGCCGAATTTTTGTGAAGCTAATGCACCAAGTGGTCACAATATAATACCTCTGGAGATTTTTTAAAGTAAGAAAATAGCTTATTTTTGTAAATTGAGCACTTGTGCAACTCTTTTCATATTTTCCTCAAAATTTTGACTTTTACGAATTTAATTATAACACTTTTCTCTCTTATTAAAAAATATTTCTAACGCCATAATTAAATTTAAAGTAAAAATCAATTTTTTTTGAAAAAGTCGTGAATTTTTTGTAAGAACTGAAATTAGAAACTCACTCTTATTTATACATAAGCCTATCATTTGACCTAATGAACTTAAATTTCGATCACTATTTCCAAAGTTATTAGCGTTTGAAAGCGCACATTTAGTAGTCAGTGCATCATTTTACACTTCTTTTGATTAGTTTTAAAACTTACGAAAATTTAGACTAAACAGGATGCAAGTTTCTTAACATTAGAATACATTTTCATCAATAATGCATCGAAGCATTTTTTTATATTTCATTTGTATTGAATCATTGATTTTATTCGCAACATTTTCTATAACTTAATTGAATTTTTTTATTGATTCTTGTTAGTTACTTTGATAATCGAATTTGTTTGTTTATCAAACTGAAACTTTACCAAACTTGATAAATAAGAAAGAAAAAGTTGTTAAAGTTATTAACCGTTCAATGGCTCATTGAAAGAATTATCATTAAATAAGAGCTTCAAAGTGTGAATCGATCATTAAAATCGATTTTAATCAAAAAATAAAAATCTCTTCGAAACAAAGAGAAGAAAGAGAGAATAGAGTGAATAAGAGTGCGTGTAATTGCAACAAATTTTGAATACAAAAGATGAAAGGTGAAGTGTTTTCACTCACCGAGTTGAGAAATAGACGAAATGCTGGAGAGATGGATGGCTTGCGATTTGTCAGTGTCAAACAAATCGTTGCTCCGCTTTAAAGCATACGTTAATTATGAGAAAAGCAGAGCAGAAGCGAATGCAGCGAGAGCATTCTTAAAAGCTATTGTAAATTGAGTTTCGAATGTACGTTTTGAAAATTGAATTCTGAAGCAAAGTTGATTTTTAAGTTTCTCGCATTAAAATAGATGCGATTTTTGAACTGTCGCCTTGTATTAAGCGAAAAAAAGATTTAATAGAGCGAAATCGTTGAAAACGATGCTTTTTGCATTGCACAACTGTTGTATGGTAGGAAACAACCCTTTGTATCCGAGTGTATCCACGGTGACATAAGGTATATCGGCAGTAACAAATACAAGCGAATTCAAGTGAATAGCGGTAATAAGCGTGCATTTTCGGCAATTGGCGAGAAACAGAGGAAAATAAAATTTGGTGAGCAGTTGTTTAGTTATTATGCAATAGAAATAAACGAAAGCGAGCGAAGAAGAAGCAAGCGAACTGACATCGTTCATCATTTTTATGAATCTCGCAAATGCTTGGCTCAGACGGCAGCGAATGCGTTCTCTGTGCATGTGATACACTTTTTCTCTAAAATAAATGATTCATCAGCGTTCAAAGCCCGTCAACCCTTCACTTCCATTTCCCGAAGTGTGTGTTCGCTTTTATTGAATTTCTACTTCACATTCGCCCGTCGCGAGAAGTGCTCTTTTCCCTTTTCCATATCTGACTTTTAATTATTAATAAAGTTTAAAAAGCGTCGCGAAGCAGGAAAAGCGAATTGGAGCTCGTCATCCGCTACCGCAAAAGCTGCTATGTGTGTTGTCTTGGGGCAGCAGTCTAACATTCTCCGTAATTAAGTGCTTACTCTCTTTCCTTTAAAACAACTGTTTTTGCATCCCGAGCAGAGCGCGGCTAGCAGCGAATGAGCGCACTCGCGCGCTTCCGTCAGCTCAGCAATGCGTGAAACTTAATCGCCTCTCTTCTTCACTCGTTCATCGTTTCGACCAATTCTTGAAAAGCCGCACGATTAAGCCATTCAATTAAGTTCAATTTAGATGCAATTCTTATGCAATGAGCAGCCATATAAATGCTTACTGACCGAATCGTTCTCCGCACAACCACCGACTTCTATCGTTACGCCCAACCAGCGCTTACTCTCGCCGCTCTATACGTGCACATTTTGAAATTGAACTCGAAAACGCTCTTGTGTTTGTGCGTTTCATTCGAGCACTAATGATGATTTCGTGGGAATTAGATACTATTTATTATTTAGAAAAGTTGTAGTAGCATCAAAATTCAAACAGATGCTTCATTTTAATGTGCGCATAAATAAAAATGAGCGCGCGTAAAGCGGCTCTCGGTTGGCTTATACAGGAAATGATGGTATCAGTATTTGCCGCTGCTAGCGGAAAGCATCTTTTGGCTTGCATTGCATTTGACCACAACGGTAGAATGCTTGAAATTTTAATGAATTCACTTTTAGCAGAATTGATGAGCTACGTAAAGCGGCTTCAGAAATGGAGGCGAGAAAGAGAGAAGGAGAACGCGTGGAGAGCGAAGGGTGAGATCCCTGCTCGATGTGCACAATGTTGTGTGTGTGTGTGTGTATATATATCTATGAACGCACTCGCTTATATATTCACTTTTTCAACCCTTTCTATGCATATAAATGAAGCGAAAGAATGAAAAGAGGGGAATTCGCATTGTCACAAAATTTACGCACTTTGAAGAGCACTTTTTATGTCAGCAAAGAGGTGACATTTCGCGTCGTTGTGTGCAAGCGAAGCAGCTTTCGCGAGCGACGAAATACCGCGTGTTTGTGACATTATCGCACCGTCCGCCGTATGTTATGAAAAAGTGCACACGTATCACGCCGTATCGCACGCATTTCGCGAATCCATTTCGCGCTTACTTCTCAACTTTTAATATTTATTTCTCCACTTAAAACTTAAAAGATTCCATTATTTAAGAAAGCAAAAAGCTTAACGACATCCAAATTGCTCGCAATGCTTATTTCGCTGCTCGAGAATATGCAAATATCGTCGAGAAAATACATTTGAAGTAATATTCGAATGCGAAATGCGAACGGCTGAGAGTTGAGTTTGAAACAAGAGAATCCGATTGAGAACACGCACACATCAGTTTGCATTAAGTCGCATCAAGCAAATAGCGCGAAAAGTTTGATGTTTGTGTGCGAGTGAGCCGAAATGAGATGAGGAAAGAGTGAGAAGAAGCGTGAATCGCGTTCATTCGCCAGGCCTTTGAGTTTCGAACTAAGTGTATTAGCGGAGAGTGAGTGAGCAAGTGAGTGAGTGAGAGAGAGACAAGTGAGATGAGAGGAGAGCTGGCGTTCATTGCCTAAATTCATTTTCGTTGCATAATGAAACATAAGCGAAGAGTGTAATGAAACATAGCAGTTTGCAGCGAAACACATGCGCTTTGTGCGAAATTAAAGGACATAAAGGGATAACTGTACGACTTAAACTCTTTCTACGCTCTTTGTTAATTAGGAGAGGAACACATCATTTGCTTGTAACTAACAGCAACACAACTAATAGCGAAAATCACTCTCTGCTTGCAACCGCGACCAGCGTTCGCTTTTCACTTTGTTCGTGCTTCTTCTCTCCGATTCACACACCGACTTCATCTCAAGAGCGGAGTCACACTTAAAGGTGAGAAAAAGAAGTGTACAGCTTCCACTCGCTTGCTCTGCAGCTGTCTTGCCATTTCTTTTCATCGCAAATTTGCCTTAAGTACTTTCGCCCTCGATGCCTATCATTCTTCGCCTTTATTCAAATATTCAAATGCTCGACAAGTTCGAATAAGTAAACAGCAACTCAATTTAAATTATTTTTTTTGCTGCTTCGTCTACGCTGCGAATTTGATTACCACGAATTCTAAATTTAAATCAATCTTGTCTCGAAAAATAACAGCTTTTCTCGAAAATATCGCGTCGAAAGTACAAATTGAAACCGAGAAACATTCATTAACGAAGCGAACGCCTGAAAAGAAAAGAAAAAAAATAAGCGAAGACACAACTTGTTACTTTTATAGATGAATATTAAGCGTTTCGCTCTTCTTCCTTCTCGCTCCTCTCGCCAACGTATCGCTGCATCTGCTTCCAGCAAATTCTACTCCACCGCCTTTCTTTGCGGTGTTTCGTTCTACAGTCAAAACTATAAATTATGAAGCATTTTTTTGCGGTGAAAAAACTAAAAATGCCAAAGTTACATTCAACTTGACGTGAATACAATTTTTAAGTTTTAAGCAGAAAATAAGCAACAGAGTTTCGCGCCCTCATGTAATTCCATTCTTCCTTGATTCGATTGAATCAAAACAAACAACACAAATCAACTTATTCGCAGCATTTCGAAATTTTTATTTATCGTTTATATTAAGTTTGCTCAGAAATTAAAATTTTGCCCTACATTTTTAAACACGATCTAATCAAAGCGAATCTTGTGATGCTAGTGATACTTATTTCTAATCTGAGATAACGCGAAAATGAGAATAATTACTTTAATAAGTGCTTCAGAGATAGTTGAAAAGTACTTGTTAAATTTCGCTTCTGAAAAAAATGATTTGTGTTGAATTCAAACGTGAATTGTATATATAAAAAAATGTTTAACTAGTTAAATCATTTACATAAAGGCAACAATCTTCTAACAAATGTATTGTTCTGAATTTTCATTAAGTGCCTTACTAAACTCCAAATGTTTGAATCTGTTTGATTGCAATCTTCATACTCACCTTAAACACAAACTGTTCTCAAAAATACAAGTGAGGAAACGCGTTTTTGACGTGTGACAAACTTTGGCCTGCAATCAGAAACATACATAAGAGCAATGCGACTAGCAGATGAATGAAAGTTATGATGATTTTGCAGAAAAGGAAACGCGCGAAAATTTGATGTTACGACCTTTATCATTAATATATTCGAGTGATGCTTGCAAAGTGTTGTGTGCATTTCAATTATTTCTTAAATTGTCACTTAACAAAATATTTCTCGATTTAAATGAGAGGCAGCGATTTAAGCGATTCGGAATGTGCAGTGACACAAATGAGAGAATGCGGACAAGAAATGACAGGCTATAAATTATCGCAAATTGGATATAAGCAAAAATTTTTGTAATCACTATAATAACATGGGAAAATGTGAAGAGAAGCAAAAGTTTTGTCTTATTTTCCAATTTTGATGTCTAACAGTAGCTTCTGTTTTCGGCACTTAAATAAATCGCTTTTTTAACTGATGCAAAACACGCTTTTGTTGGCATTAGTCGAAAGCATTGAATGTTCGCTGTAAATGGCGACTTTTATTGTTAGACAAAGCATTTATTTATTTTCCGCTAAAAACCATCGTCTCTTTTCGCAATAAAATCGTCTAAAAAATATTTTAAGTCTAATAAGTTTAAAAAATAGAACTCGTCTCAAATATCAAGCCTATAGAGTAAATTTTTTTTTTCCACTGCCTTTTCAATATTTAGCCACTCAAACATTGTAATAAATTAAGAATTATCTTTGTTATGACAATATTGTTCGCATTAAATAGCTTTAATTTATTAATATTATCAAGTATTAAGTGTTGTGTGTCACAATTTTGGCATGAAATAAAAAAAAACTTAAAATTTTGTTTGCCTTTTTTAATTTTTAAGCAAACTTAATTCTTAATTTTAAATAAAAGAAAATATTTTTCACAACCAAATTGCTTGCTATTAAAGATCGTTAATGAATGGAATTTTTTTCGCTAATGAGCATTCGATACACTTGACTCGAACAGTTTTCAGATTCAACAGTAGCGAAGCTCTACATCAAATAAATAAGAATTAAAACTTAACCAACTGATAAAAATAAAAGCTAATAAAATTGTAAATAAAAATAATTTAAGCTTATAAAAGTAAAATGGCAGAAAACAATTTTCGAGAACCATTTAGTTGAAGTTGACAAATGCGCTTTTCGGCCTTTCGTATAATAAAAAATGAATGCCAATCAGCTCTTGTCGAATTGAAATGAAAAACACGAAATAAGTAGATTTTTGCATCACATTTACTACAAATATCAGATTTTTTTAGTCAAATTTTAACATAAGCTCAATTTTACATTGTTTCGCTTTAGCTTTAATATCTAAATCGAAATTCGTGTAAATTATTTTTAATTTTGAGCAGCGAAATGTATTTAATCATTTGCATGTGTAATTGAGGTTACGCAAACAAGAATTTACAAGTGTTAAAAACAATTTTTTTAATTATGGAAATGAAATAGTGGCAAAGATGAGCGTCTAGTATTAGACCACTTTGCAAAAGGTGAGACGCTCGAAAATTTTTTTAATATAAATTATCCTAGTAGAGAACGCTCATATTAGGCGAAATAGAAAGTTTTATATGGAAATTTTATGCGTAATATTGAAAAGAAATGCGTTTTTTTGCAGAAAATGATATGAAAAAGCAGAAAGTATTATTGAGGGATGCGGCGGACATAAGTTCACAGCCTCTTAGCAGTGCGTTATTTCTATTGGATTCTTGAGTAAAAGGAGTAACGTTCTTATTGCAGCGGAAAGTTAGGCGAATATTAGCTGCAGACACGCACAGACACCGTACACATCAAATGCATTTTCTACTTTGTCGAATCCATGCGCGTAGTTCTCCTCTTTTCGCCAGAAATAAGAACACTGAGATACAGAACTGCGCGTATATAAAAGCGAACTCATTTCTTGCGCGAATTTCACGCCTGAAAAAATGTTTAAATCCTAAAAATCCTTCGCTTTAATCCTAAAACTGTTTTCATTTTATGAAATGCGACGAAAGAAGAGAGAAGCAAAAACGAAAAGTGTTTTGAGAGAGAGAGAGAGAGAGAAAGAACAAAAGAGAAGCGAGCGGAGAGATGTTTCATTTTTTGTTTGCGCTCACGAAGCGGCAATAAACTCGAAAAAATAAAATTACGCACAGAAATCAATACACGATTAATGAACACGAGTATGAGCTTAATTACAAAAGCTTCACTCGCGCTTCTTGTCTAAACTTCTATTGTTATTCGTTCGGCGCTCGAACACCGTGCGTACAGCTTCGAACAAATTAGTTGGCTATCTTAGAAGCAAAAAATATCGAATTTTATTTAATATTCTGAGTGGCAAAGATAGTCGATTAGTTTCTGCGAAATTGTACGCGAAACATGCTACTCAAGTTGCCTTGTGCGTTGCTCGCTAGAAAACTCATTTTACATTGAGTTCTTCGAAATGATTTTTGCATGCATAAAACGCACAGATTAATGTTCTTTATTGTTCATATATTGAGGATTTTTATGCAAAATGCATGCAATTTCATCTTAATGAAAGCAATTAACTAAATGTTGAGATCGGAGCGCATCAAACGCGTTGTGAATGTGTCACGTAAGAAAGTAAGCGGCGATAATTTGTGTATTTGCAGTATTTGTTGGAGGAACTGCGGCTTGATGCAAATTGCAGCGAAGAAGAAGAAGAAAGAGCTAAATGCAAAGCGAGTTGCTTAATTAGTTGATTGCGATTGCTTTTTTGTGTGCGCAATAAACACACGCTCATTTGTTAAACAATTAATTTAAATTCAATTAAATTCAGTTTCGTTTAATTTGCTGTTTGAGCAAAAAAAATAAGAGATAATCACGTCTTTTAAAATGGCTGCATTCGCAGCCACAATTGCGATGGTTGAGGACCACACGAAAGCGAACAATAGCGATGTGCATTTGAGTGCTCACCTCGAAACGATGTGAGCTCGAAAGCGCGCACGTATTGATGAGATTTTAATAGTCATGCAATGGTATTTTTTGACCGCATCTATCATCGGGCAGTGACAGTTTATAGCTAATGATCAATGTAGCAATCGATGGCAATCAATTGTTTAACGTGAAATTGGCGACGACATGTTCGAAACGGCGAGTTGCACGCGAATATAATCACTCGCTGGTCGCAGCAATAATTCATCTCACTTATCTGCTCTGTGCTCACTGCTTCTTTTTATTTTGTTCGCAAATTAAGCGAAAGAAAAATGCGAAACCATCGTCGTTGTAAAAATCTAAAACGACAGGAATTTTTAATCAAACGTACGTTACTGCACTGCAACACTTGAGATTACGTGCGCTGCGCTTTAATTGGAATTTTTATTTGAATAAAAAGCAACATTAACTAAGATTGCACTTCTGCAGATGAAAGGGGAATTTTGATGTTTCGCTTTTCGCAAAATTGTCACTTTAAATTTAATTTAAAATGCTGTCGTTTGCTTTTCCTTCATTCACAGTTATTCTCTGCAAACGTGCAACTCTCCACCATTGCTTCTTCTCTTTTCCTCTTTCGCTTTTTTTATCATCAAAAAATGTTCATTCGCTTCTCTGACGCCGAGCTTATCCTAGTCACGTAATACATGTGACCATCGCTGCAGAGATCCCGAAGAAAGATGAAAAAAAAATGGCGATGATAAATGTGCATTGGTACACTGAAACATTCTCATGCATCGTCGTCATTTGCATTACTTGGACTGATTACCGATTTCAGCTGCAATAATTACTGAATTTCTCGATTAATTAGAAAAAAGTTTGACAGTGATCATGCAATTTATGCGAGCATATAATTGTGAGCAATGAGAAATGATACGAAGCTGATGTGCTCGAAAAGTGAGCGAGCGAGCGAAAGTAAATGAACAGAGAGAAACTTTTTGTACACTAATTTCGCTCGACGAGTAAATTAAAGCTGAAAAGCGATTGAAGCGTTAAAATACTAATTACAGTGCGAAAGAAGAGGAATCACACACACTGTCACTGCGTTTCAATTCTTAATTCTTTTCGCCGCTTTTTTGCGTTCGCTTATTGTCGTACGAAAACGGTTACTTACATAGAATGCCTGAAAATTGAATGCATCAGCAAAAGTGTACGAGTTATTTATACCGTGACTGCCTGTAAGCAGCCGATTGCACCCTATACAATAACAAGAGGCAAATACACGTACACACCATTTATAGGCGCGTTCACAATAAGTTCGCATTGCGATCGCTTGTGTCACTTCTGGCGAAGAGAAAATGGAGCAAAAGTAATTGTAATTTATCGATTGTGAGTCGGACGAAAATGAAAATACTTGTGGCCAGGTGAGAGTCGGTAATTGCGACCGAGACCTAGACCCAGTTAGATGAAGCCCACACAAGAGTGCCGAATTCGATCGCTTTACCCTCTCTCTCTGCGCTCGGTGTGAGGGTCAAAAGGAGGGGTTTGATGGCACATCGATGTTGCACAACATTTGCAGCAGCACTGTTCGCTCAGTTCGCTCTCCTTTCTGCTCACTGTTTTTTATTTATAAAAATGAATTTGCAGCGCCAGCAACGAAACCAGTGAAAGTTGCACTCTTCGAA
This sequence comes from Dinothrombium tinctorium, assembly GCA_003675995.1. NCBI lineage: Eukaryota > Metazoa > Arthropoda > Arachnida > Trombidiformes > Trombidiidae > Dinothrombium > Dinothrombium tinctorium. The sequence goes on along the minus strand of NCKU01000884.1, from coordinate 17,799 downwards.
CAGATGCTTCGCACACAAATGGTACCCACAAAACGGTGCACGAGGGATACACTATTTACTCAATGTAAACCCATTCACTTTCGTTGCCCTAAATTTTTCTTGCCTGCCACCGGATCTCATCTCGAACCAAGCTTCATTTATTATATGATTCTGAGCGATTCGCTTCCTGTACATTAATACCGTTCCCATACATCTTTTCTTTCCTTCCTCACATATTAAAGTCCCGAAAGCATGAAAGGGTCGTCGACAAGCGCGACCCTTTTCCAAGATCAAATGTTCCTATAAAGAAGTGCCCGAAGAATGAAAAGAAGCTAAAGCTTTGAAACGCGTTAACGGTTCCTTGTCACATAATCGACGGCAAACATACATTCCTCTGTGAGAATGCTTTCTCATCGTGTGTTCAGTTTCAGCGCTGTCCTACTTAACGGTCGCACAGTGCCACAAATGGCATCGCTGCGATTCTTAAAACCTGAACAAATTCGTTGCTTTCTCACAATGCTCACAACAAACGCAATGATTATTAAGATTTCACTTGTTCTAACAAATTTGAATAGCGAAAAATTAAGTTTAAATATTGCGCTGTAATTGCGTCTTATTCTGAAACTGCAAAGCGACAATAAAAAGCTGAATATTGATCAGCGAGCTCATTATTTGCAAAAGTAATTATTGACTTTTTTCTTAATCACCGACTATAGTGAGCTTATTTTTCAAATTGCATTTTGTTCAGTTTTTTTTCGAAACGTCAACATTAATGAGTGCACGACTTTTATTGAAAGTGAATGAGTGCACAGATGGTTAAAGAAGATGATAATGATGATGATGTAGAGCGAGCTCGGCACAAAAAGCGTCTGCTTCTTCAGTCTAATCGGAAACTTAGAAACATTGTTTCATTTCGTTTAATTCGCATTGATTATAATTTTTTTTGCTGTGTTGCTTCCCTAAATTAATGCAATTCTTTCGAAAAGTAATAGCATTAATTAAATTTGATCTCTAATTTCGAATTCGTGCTCTAACGAATCTAAGCGGCATGTGTTTTAGCGACTGTAACAGCGGATTCAGTTTTTTGAATCGAACTCGCTTCAAAAGGCGGATTTGCAAGTAAAGTAAATTTCGCGTTTGTTTCGTTTAAATTTAAAATCAACGTTAATTGTAGAGTTTGATATCGAACAGAGCCTCATTGAATTTGCTTATTTCGCCCATCCCATCTCACTCGAACAAAGCTTTTCCATAAGCACCTGAGGCTGCGGCTAACACACCGTGCACCAGTCATTGCCGCAAAAGCGACTGCATTCGCTGCAATAGCAATAGAACTCAATTAACAGCTGCTTTAAATAAAAATCATCATTATTAGTAGAGGTTTGAGTGAACTAACCGTCTGCCTAAGGAGGCAAATGATCACTTTGAAAAGCTCTACTTTCTTTGTCGCCGAAGCGAGCGACAACCACGAACGAGTTAAAGGTTAGCGAGAGAGTGTGAAAAGTGAAAGAGTGCAAGGCTCGAATGGGGCAACTTTTCTCACAGAATAGGGAAAGCGTATTGTAGTTTCACGCATAAAAACGCTTTTCACAGTTGGAGAAACTACGCTTAGAGTTGCGTAAAAAATTTATTTTTCACGGCTAAATCCTTTCAAGTCTACAAACAAATGTGCCATCCCGTTAGCTTCAGTCGTGACCAAAATGCCGTTTTAAGTGAAGAAGAAAAAGAAACGCGCTCCTCAAATGTCTCAGATAAATATGCGCTATAAATTCGCTAAGTAATAGTTACATCCTTAATTACTTCATTTTCTAACATAAAGCATTATTTCTTAAGCGTTTATTTGTATTCCAATCAAGTAATCAGTCGACATCCGACATCAGCTGCCCTACAATTCATAAGAAAAATCGCTCGTCTTTTTATAGATTTCAAGCAAGAAATGAGTATTATGCTTTAAGGAAGCATTATTGATTTGTATCTGACCAAAATATTAAAAAAAACTTAAACAATTGAATTCATTTAATCACTTATGCTTACAAAATTTAGCTACTTCGCGTTATACTTTCATATACCTTTAGAGTCCTTCCATCAGATCCGAGAATACCGAGCTAGATTGCTTCATGCTCAAGTATTTAATCAATATTTTGTAACTTAACTAATCACACACGAGCAGATTTTTCGCAATAGTCAGTTTTGCATAATCTATTAAATAATTGATTTAAGAATGATATATTTTAAATAATGAAGTAAATTGTAAGATCAATTAATTTCGTTAGAATAAGAAAAAATTCTACTTAATTAATTATTCCGTTAATCGCTAGAATTGAGAGACAATCGATCGAGCAAAATACTATGGAAATGAATAAGAGAAATAGCGAGTCGCGCAGATTTTAGCAAATTCAACTTTATTATTTTCTTCTCAGTTATCAAAAGTTTTCAATTGGATTTTTTAATTAAAAATATTCTTTTAATCATCAATTAAAAAGGATTTTAAAATATGCTCAAGCTGAAAATATTGAGCTACAAAATTAATGCTTTTTACAAGCTTAAAATTTACATTTTTTGTTGAGATTCTTTTGTTCAAACGATATATTAAGTCAAAATTCTTTTGCGAGAGCGAAAAAGAAAGAGAAATAATTAGCCAGTAAATCACTAATTTTTCTATTATAATTTGCTAATTATATTTAACAAGATAATGAATCCAATATTTCATCTCTCTCCTAATTAGAACATGAAGCTTATTTAATCAATTTACTCTTAAATACGAGTGAATATTTGTTTTCTAATCTTTTTATATAGTGATAAAGCACATAGTTTGCATCAAAAACTAAAAATTCGTTGAAATCATCAATAAAATATTTTTTTTACACCGTAATTTAAAAACAGCGACAAAAGCTACGACTCTTGAGCGACTTTTTCTTATTAATCGAAATTTTGCTTTCGTTAAAAAGTGAACGTTAAGAGAGCTTCGTTGTTAATTTAATTATACCTTCGTGATCGCCATATTTATAATGTAACCCCATAATTATCCAGAATTATTCGAAACAAGATTTCAAGAAGAAAATAATGAAACCTTTGAAAGTCTATGATTTGACCGGTTTATAATAGTATCATCAGCAAGTCTAATAATATTTTAGTTTTGAATTAAACTGCAAGTAAGATCTTGAAACTGGTTGCGGAGTTTGTTTCCGCCACACTCGACCAACAATCACGTTTGTCGTACAAAATATTTGTTCGATATAAAACATTTCCATCATAATTATCACAACTGCCTCAAATATTTATATTTTACACAGTACAATGTTACAAATAAACTTTAAACTATATTTATGAAAAAGTAAAATTATAATTAGTAATGATAGCTCCTTAGTTTATTTTTATAAAACAAAAATTTATTTTTGAGGTGAACATATTTTAAATTCACAAATAGCTTCTATTTGTAGGCGTGTCGAATAGTAATGATTTGAAAATTGAGAGAATTGTCGACAAATGTTCTATCGAGCTACTATATTATCGGACAAATGTTGTGCGAAAACTGTCTGGCTTGAATCGATCTGGTGAGATAATATCGGACACAAGAACTACCATACACTGAGTCATTGCTGATTTCTTAGCATTTCTACGGTCCCTTGAAAATAGCAACTTCTTGTATGACACTTTTTTTTTACGTCCAACGTTACACAGTCAACAAACTGAAGAGTCAACACCCTCGCCATTTTTAGTTAATGCACAAGAAAATGAATGCAATGACTTTTCCTTTTAAAATGGCGGCGTCGATTTTTTGTCTTGCTAACTGTTACTTTTAGTAACAGTTTAAAAAATGTTATCACGATCATTGGCTGACCTGTGCTCAGCCGCCTTCAATAAATTTTCTACCTTACCAGTTCTTGCAGCATAATCTGAATCTTTTACTTAAAGCTATAGAGCGTATATATAATACACAACACAAAGAAGAATCTAAATGTTACTAGAACTAGTAAAGAAAATTGATTTTTATTTAGAAATTAGAAGCGATTATTTCGAATAAAAAAAAATCGAAATAATCGCTTCTAATTTGTTAGAGATTGAGTTTTTAGCGAAACAAAATTCAAAAAGCGACCACAATTTGTATTTTATTTCATTCAAACTCTGTAACAAAAATTAGTTTAAGATTAGTGTAAAGCCATTTTTATATTTTCTGCAAAGAAGCAATGAGATGATTTTCGACAATAACAACCAAAATTGGCGTTCACGCAAAGTGAGAGAAACAAGAGTGTTCTAACGGAATCATTAATCCAAATGATAGCATAGATGACTATTGCATTGAAATATTAACAAATGTTGCTTTTCATTAAATTATGTCAAATGATTTTCAACATATTTGTAATAGACTTCATTTAGATTGAACCAAATCTTCTCTCACACATGTAAAACTACTGCTCCAAAGTCAATCCTTTTTTTCTTGCTTGTGAACGAGCTCCATTAAGTGCGCTAAATCTAAAATTTTTCTCAAGTCTTAAGGTCAGTTAAAATCAAATACAAACATTTCAATAAATTCCGACAAATTTGACAGTTATAACATAGTATAAAAAATTTCATATTTTTTTCGAATTGCCTTAAAAGAGTGCATAAAAATAGAAAATGCGAAGCTTGAGAAAATTTATTGAACATTGAGAATATATTCAACAAGTAGATATATAAAATCCTATTAATGTTTGGTTTTATTGCTAGATTTTCAACTCATTACTCAACCGTAGTCTCACTCTTATCTTAATGGCAAGAATATTCAAATTAACACGATAAAAATAAATAAGAATTCGAGTGAATAAAAGTCTGAGAATTCTTGATAAACTAAACGAAAACGAAATTGATTGAAGATAGCAAAGCAAAAATCTATATTGAATCTCAATGAATTTCACTCTCTATGCTCGTATACGCAGCGTTTGTCACGCCATACAAAACACTTTTTTAAAAATTATCATTTGTTATCTTTTATTTTAAAAAATCATCGAGGAGATAAACTTAATTTTCTTTTCTTCGTCGGATTAAAACACTTTTAAAATATCTTCAACAATAGTTACTAAAAAAATTTTTTCCCACCTAGTGTAACAACAACAAACGCTCATGCTTTCATTCATAATTATTAAATTATATTAATCTAAATTAAAATCGCTATTTGCATTGCTTCACTGACAATAACCAGAACATTAAAAAAATTATAACAGTTTCACGCTTAATAAATGAATAATGAAAGTTTATCAAAGCGGATTAAATATGGCAATTTAAGTAATTTACGTATTTATGATAAGGCGTTAAAAATGATTTATGTAAAAGCGAAATGCTTGAAATGAGTTTGATAGAAATAAGTGCTTGAAGAGCCATTTGCGATTACGGACAGGTAATAAACATAAATGTAATATTATGTTTTCATGTTTCGGAAAACGATTGTTAGTCTACAAGAGCTATAAAAGAAAAATTTTTTAATTCGACTTACATAATGATGCAGTTCATCAAAAGCTTTGAGAAACAAAATCGAAGAAATTGAATTAAAAGAAGATGCAAAAAAAAGTCAAAGAGGGTGGAAGCAATGTAAAAATTGATTTTAAGTTAGAATAGTTAAGAAGAATAAATGCGATGTGTTCAATTTTAATTAATCTGATTTATATGCTTAAAAATTATTTCGATACGTTTGAAGCTGGTTGCAGACACACAAATGATCTAAAATGCTAGTAAAATATGTTTATTGAGAGTCATGCTTAAATAGAATTCTATAAATATTTTAGTAAACTTTATTGATTTGAATAGAAGAAGCATGAACAAATCGTGAATAATTGTCTAGTGATGTTAGTCCAGATCAGTTTGGTAATGATAAATAATGGTGTAAAGATGAATTTTGAGAAAATGATTGGGAGCAAAATTAAAATATATTTCTACTATGAATTTCTCTAGATTTACTCAGCATATAAAAACGTAGTAAGATGTTTTAAAGTTTAGTTTGTGTATTTTCTATTTCGTACGAAAGTGAAATCAGAATTGTAAAAAATTAATGCCGCGCTTGTTATTGATGGAAAAGAAAGGAGACGAACGAATTTAAGTCGCGAATATGCAAATAAGCTTGTTTCAAAGAAAGCTTCACTACTCTCTCATTTTTTAAAGGGTACGTTCGCAGAAAAAGCAATGGTTGCTCAGCGACCAGAGCGAAAGAGCTTCCTTTTAATCCAAATGCAAAATTATAATGCATCGCTGTTTCGCCTGTCGTGTTTCATCGTTCGTCTTCTCTTTCTTTTCTTCATCGCAAACACTCAAAATCGAAACTTTTTTTACGCCTATACATTATGCACAATTTTTTTTTCACATCAAAATGGAGTTTTTGTCAATATTGTGTCGATGCTCCGTTCGCTACAGTAACAGAATTTTGACGCGTGATTTTTCTTCTCAGTAGTTTTGTTAAATTCTTTTTTCACTAACTGTAAAAATTCATTTTATTTAACATAATTAAAAAACGGATGTTGTTTAAAATATACAATTAGTGTAGTGGTTTAGTAGAAAAATATTTTAAATTTTGCCTCGTCTCTTTCTACTTGTCAATCCAAAAATCATCAGTGGTGCATGCTTAATCAAGAGAATTTTTTGTTTTGTTTTGTTTTTTGTTTCAACTTGATAAATATTCATGATAACACTGTTTCTTATTCTAGTTAGTTTCCTCTTTGACTATAACATTAACTCGAGTAACATTTTTTTTTAAAGACCAAATCTGCGTTAAAATTTCAACTGCTGGTTACGCATCAAATTGATTTCATTAAAATTCAAGAACCTCGAGAGCCACTTTTTAAACTTATTCGTTGTTTTTGCTATTATCGCGAGGAAGTTCCATCCATATTTTAATTATAACTTTCCAATTCGTTTGCCATCTGTTCCACCGCTCTGATAGAAGGTTTTGCTGCATTATTTTCTTTACTCGCATAATTCTATGTAAAGATAGTTTATAAGTGCTTAGATGCAATTTTTCACGAATGGTGTCAAAAATTTGATGTTAATAATAATTTTTTATGAGAAAAAAGCTCATTTTTGTAGAGAGTAAAAATTAATTTTATAATTTAGAAATAAAAATAAAATTTGATTTATTTTAATATTTTAATTTAAAATGAAGTTCTCACATATTTTCTCATTGTTTTGCAGGCATATTTTCGATAAATGATCACGAGAAAGAAATTTTTAAATACAGCTTTCATCACATCAATTATCATCAGTTAAAAATTTGGAGTACGCGTAAAATCGAGAAGCAAGCAAATAAATTTGAGTTATTCAATTTGGTTTATTTGATATTTATTATAATTGTATTTATATTAATTGTATACATTATTATTTCACAATAAAATTAAACAAGCTTTAGATACATGTTCAATAAATAATTGAATTTCATAAAATTAAAATAGCAAAATCTAGATTGCAACCAAAATGTTGAGTTTTGGACGTTTTATTTTATAACAATAATAAAAATAACTTTTCCGACACACACAACTGAATACAAGATAAAAGTGTCGGGTATTTACTGAAAACGAATGGTAAATTAGTATTTAGTCCCTAGCTAATCGCGGATATCTAATTTTCTTTAATATTGAAAATACAGCTACCATCAAAATTTGTTGCATCTTACCGTAGATCGAACTTTAAATTGCTTGAATTTAAAGTAAAAACAAAAAATTCAAATTATTTAAAGTGAAAATGGCAATAGTGCCGTATGGATGAAATGAATAAACAGGCGTAAAAGATATGAGAAGGGGTAATTGTGTGAGAAAACTTGTGAGTTAAGATATCGATTATTTTGTTGATATTTAGGAAGCCAGTAACGCTTTTTTTAGCACAAAAGAAATTAAGCATGGCTCTGACCTTCTTGCCAGTATTAGAACTTATTGAAAAGAATAGTGGTGCTTTGCGATAAAAGATATTTTGAATAAATATGCGTATTTATATTCAACCTTCCATTTACACATCTCGTTTCAAAAATACTTATCACCAGATAATAGTGAATTGAATACATGATAAGGTGTATCATATTTTGACGGTAGAAGTACAGCTGCGACAGAATGTTTTGTATCTTTTCCTTCGTTTAAAATATATATCGCACAAAAGATGTTCATAATTCAAGCTTTAAAATAAGAGGAAACATTTAAATTTTATTTTACATATTGACTTCAAATAAGAGTTAAATGCCATTAACATTGAAAGAAAAGCGATTCAAATTTGTGTTATTTCACCACATGGTAATGAGTTGCGAAGAAATCGTTCGCGATTTTTATGTGATCTGAGAACAGTCGAAAATTAAAGATTATTTCTTTAAAAAAATTAAATTTTGAATTTTATCCTCAGCTTTTTGTTCGTTTAACTCATCAATGATGCATTATTTCTCGATGTAATATAAAACATTCTGTCGGAAGCTGTATTTAATGCCGGATCATTTATTCAAATAACTAGACATACGAATTTAATTGTTATTCGTAAGCCGTTAACACTAGTTAGTGTGAATTTAATTTGCTTTTTTAAAAGTGTATTCCACTCGTTTTTCCTTAATAAGTAGTTATGTGGATTCCTATTCCTTCTCTAGCCATCGGTACCTCAACGCAAAGTATAGAAGGCGACAGAAGAGATGCAAAAGCAGCAATACTTCATAAGGTAAAATGTTTTTGAAACATGTCAAATTTCGATCGAACACATTTTTTATAATTTCATATGTTGGAAATAACTCTGTTGAATATAAATAAAAAGTGTCCATTTTAGAACTTTGATCAACATCAGCTTTTAATTTCCATCGTTTTTAAATAAGCGATCGAAAAAGCTTCAACATGATTTGATGAAAATTCAATAGGAAAAAAATTCATTTAAATTAAGCGGATACCAAAGCAATTAGTTTGTTTCTTTGTAGTTCCTTTTGCAACTTTTTACAATATCCAAATTAGATTTCTACGTGGGAATCAAAATTCCTTCCCATTCCCACTGGATTCTCTCCCATTCAGTCCAACAACATAGCTGCTGTTCATATTCCTTGTTTTTTCCATTTCCAGAGTGACTAACAAATCATAAGCGAGTATTGGTCGTTGACAAGATTATGGCCCGAATACGAACGAAAATTTTCAACGGTGAAACCAATTTTAGTTTCGCTGGTCTAATAATAATCGACTTCCTTTTATGATTAGATCGAAATTTAGTGAATCAACTATCTTTTATTCGAGCGAATTTGTCAAAAAATGATTTTTAAATAAAAACTTTTTTTATCACAAATGATTTATTCCCATTCCCATTTAATTTGTTCTCGTTCCTTCCTGTTCCCACTGGGGAAATATGGTACTCATTCCCAGTCCCGTCCCATGTAGAGCTCTGGTCCAGATTCAGGTTCTTTATTCTAGGCATCAGATTAAATTTACAGAATATCAGAATATTTCTTTGATCTTAAACTCTAGATTAAGAAATTTTAATGCATGAGAAATTATTTCGAAAAAGGTTTTATGAAAAATACACATTTCGAAATAATAAAGCAGAAAAATAATGTCTTGAATCTATCATGCCAAAGGTTAATTGAAATAGTTTGGAGCCACGATAATGACTTGAGTAAACGCGCTATCTAAGCTAATGAAAATTAGAATTACAGCCGCTCAAAGAGTTGTTGAACTACGGAGATAAACAGATCATATTTTGAGTTTGGATACTTTTAAAGCGGAAAAGTGATTAGTGAGATTTTGAACAAAAATGCAAATCAAAAGCAATAAATTTTGTACAGCTACCGTCAACTTATGTTGCATCTAATGATGAGTACTGTGGCGGTGAACTTTGAACATTTTAAAATTTAATATTACTCATTGTACACTCATGTCCAGAAAAATCTTTCAATTATTTGTTTTGCGGCGAAGAAAAAAAAGAAAATGAAAGATTTTTTTGGACACGAGTGTACATTTTCATTCCTCATTTTAATACCACTTACTTGATTAGATAACATTCGAAAATTTTAATATAAATAAAGACAAATCGACTGCCAAACACACATTCGAGCTCGAGGCTTCTCAGTGTGCGCTTCTTCCTAGCTACGCGGACCGCTATAAACTATTATATTGCGATAAATACTTTTAAAGTGATATGGTCAAGGGAAGATTCAATAAAAATAAGCATATTTATATACAATATTTTGTATCGTCACAAAGAGTCACCACTTTTTCAATAAATTTAAACGCTAGCAAGAAATTTCGAGCCATGGTTAATTTCTTTTGTGATAAAAAGGTTTGTCATTGCCTCCCAAATTGCAATAAAATCTTCGATATCTGAATTCACACCTTTTCTCCCACAATAACATTTTCTCCTACATTTTACATCTGTTTCTGCAAATCTTTGTAACAAGCGTTGAATGGTTCTAATATCGCGACCGAAATCTTTGTTTGTTTCAATTTTCTAGGAGCTCTATTCTCATGAAACAAAATATAATAAATTTCCTCCTAACTTAATGGACATGTGCCATTTTCACTTCAAATAATTAAAAATTTCACCTATACTTTTATCTTAAAAAAATTCAGGCGATTTAAAGTTCGATCGACGCTAAGATGCAACATATTTTGATGGTAACTGTACATTCGTTTTTCTAATGAAAACTTTGTTCACGCAAAACTTAAGTTCAACCTTGCGATCACACATCTGCCATCTATTAGCTTAATTTTACTCAAAAATATAAAGTGCTGTTGAATAAAATCAGCGTTTCACAATAAATTCAGCAAATGCTCGTCTCTTACATTGGTTTACGGTAATCATTGTTTTTAACAAAACTCGAACTGACTCTTATTTGAGCGCATTTAGCAATTATTTCCATTATTTCGAATAAAGTTACATTCGATCAATTTCACTTATAATGAAAAAATTTTCGAGAGATCACTAGCGATCACTTATAAATTTCTCTGATTTTTTTTCATTTATCACCAACTTTATTTATCAATCAATTTTAAATCAGCCTGAATAGCGTATTTCAATATTGTCATTACCCTGAGAATCGGAAGTCTCTCACTCTCTCATTTTTAACTTTGTTTTGTCTATTTCTTAACGTTTAATCAATTGTTTTGAATATTTTAATTGCCTTATTTAATTGCGTTTTACTTTTTCATTTATGATTTTGTATTCATTCATTTATTCCTCTTTTTACTTTCGTCATCTTTGCTATTTAAACTCTCCTTCTCTATCAATCACTCAATTCTCTCTTTGTAGTTAGTCACATTCATACGTTCGTCAAATAAAGATCATTTTATAATTTAACTGTTGTGAGCGTTGGGCGTTGGCCCATGCGCCTACTGCGCGCTTACTTTACGTACTTATGTGACCAGTGCACAAACTTTGGCTGTGCAAATAGAGACCAAAGTTTTATATCTTATGTTGTGTTCCGTGTTGTGTTTTGAGTTGCATTTGTATAAGCTTCCACTGCGCTAACAACATCAAGCACCTGAAGTAACACTGGTCATGAGAAGGACTATGACAATTTAGTAGCGAAACGAACGGTTTGGACCGTGACAATACTTTTTTGTCTATTTTTACTATTCTCCCAAGAAACATTTATCAGCACATCTTTCAAATTACAGTTTCGGATCTCGATAATTTTGTAAATACAATTTTATTTATCGATAATTCTTTAAAGACTACCTTGATATCTGAGTGCCAAATATAAAGAAGTTGAAGATAAAAGTTTTTCATTCACTTTGTTCTTCTCTATTTAGTTTAAATTCTTTAAAAAGAATTGTAGTAGAAGAATAAGCGAATCATAGATTTTATTTTTTTAAACAATCGACTCCACCGTTTCTATTCAAAAACTAAAAACATTTTGAATTTTGAATTTTTAAAATAATAAAGCTGAAAACAGCAACTCTTTTTGTGTTACTTGTGTGTTTCTTGAATGCTAAAAAAATGAGGTAAATTAGAAGCATAAACTGAATGCATTTTTTTATTTATTAAATTCATTCTTTGTTCAAATAGATTAATCGTGAATTGAAATTAATCACGACTTGAGAAAAAAAAAATAATAATAATAATAATTAATTGTTAATTTTAATTTTGAGAATTGTTCAAAAATAAAAAATCAAGTTTTATTTGTTTTAATTAGTAAAAATACAAATTCTAAGACCAAATTATAATCGTATAAAGTTAGCGCCTTTTTTAAGACCTTCAACATTTTGATAAAAGATTTATGATTAAAGATAAGATAACATTTATCTTATAAAAAAAAGGTTTAAAAACTTATCCTCTTATCTTAATTGTGTTTTCATTGTTCGAAATTAACAAATAAGTGGCACTAGACAAGCTTTATCTTACATGTATATGCATAATTCTCTTCCAAGAATGAATGCACTCCAAAGTTATGCAAATTTCTTGGAAAGAGCTTTATGGTTTTTGACGCTTTTCTTTTGCTCACTTATGAATTCCGCTAATCGAGCCATGTGACACCTATTTTTTTCTTATTTGTCAGCATTAAAGGAGCTCACATTTAAAACATAAAGAAGCTACTGTAGTCGACTTTATTATAAACAAAATTCAAATTCCAAAAAGTTTTTTTTTTGCATTTTCTGTACAAATTATGTAAAACTGTAAGAATTACGCTTAAGGTCTTAATAATATTGATTTTGTAAAAAGCATCAAATTTGAAATTTTTTGAAAAGAATTTAGCGTTTTAAGTTTTATAGTGTTGTCGATTAGAACTAATGATATTCTTATGAATCATTGCCTCTTTGCTTTCACTTTCATTATTTAATAATGTAGCTTATGAATCGATTGTTTTATTTGTGCAAAAAAGGCTCAATGTGTGCTTCCTCAATGATAATCATAATTTTTTACTCAATTTTTAATGAAGTTTTCAGCATGTTGTTGAAATGAGTCGAAGCGTATTTTTTCCTTTTAACACCATGTTCATACGCTTGAGTTAATTATTTCTCTGAAAAATAACACTCACTTCATGGGCGACACACATAAATTCATAAAAAGATTTCAGTTGAATTTAGTATTCTTACATTATGAAACTTTACAATGGTTAGACATGTCAAAAGCTAAATAATATTTATTAATCAAAGTGGAACAATAAAACAGAACTGAGCCACAATGGAAAGAAAAAATAGCAAAATAACAAACATTTTTCCAGCTAAACAATTTTACTGACGTTTCTTATTTTTCATTTGAATTGAATATACATTCTAAATAACTAACAAGCTAGTTAAGTGATGATAAAATGATGATTAAGTGACTATGCCGAGTATGATGATGATGCAAAAAATTAAAATTTTGTAATTTCATTTATAAAGCATACCCCATGATTTATGCTCACTTTGTTTGTGAAAAAAATAGTTTTGATACGTAAAATTTAAATGAATGTAAAAACGTTGCCAATAAAAATTTTTCACATTTTTTTCTACCAAAAGTCCCTCCTGTTTCATTTTGCTTTTCATTTTTACTCAGTTCTTCTTTTCTGTTTCACTTGGTTTTTTAATTATTATCGAGCTCTTGATACTGCAGACGACAAATTAATTGCATTGATTGACTTTGAAGAGAATTATTAAAGTTTCAGCTGTTTATTCCCAAAGTGTATTGAACAATACAATTTTTTTTTTCATCAAGCAAAGTGTCATAAAGATAAAAATGTGAGAATTTACTGAAGTCTTTTTGCGAATCTATATTATGTCTCCTATTGAGTTTATGTTGTGTGTATAGAAACGATTCGCGCTCGCGTGCAAACGCGGTCCTTTCGTGATAAATAAAAATACACATCGACTCATTTTTAAAGCAAAACAAAACTCGTGACTCGTTACCAAGTGCTTTGATTTATAGTTAGGGTCTTTAAACTCAGTATTTTTGAATTCTAGTTGACTATTTTAAAATATTTATAACAAATTGACATGAAAACTTAAATTAGAAAAGGCCTAATTTTACTTATAGTGTCGGTGTGATATAAATAATTTTAATTCTGTCAACTGAACTGCAAAAATACTGAATTTCGAGACTCTATATGCAACAAATCAAACTTTTTCTTTTAATTTTAATTTTCAAGTTTTATTTATTTTGCTTCTTTTGATTTAAGTCAGCCATTGTGCTTGAGTTTGAAAAGTAAATCGTTTCATTTTGTTAAGGGGTAAGTCGAAAAGCGATTAAAAAGGTTTAAAGGTTTAAAACCAACAACAATCTTCGTTAAAAGAAATTTCTTAAATAAAACGCAGAAATTGCGATTGCAATTTGTTTAGTATAAAAGAGACGAAAAATAGTGAATCTGCGGTTTTGGAAGAGAAGCGGAATTTAAGGAATAAAATGATGGAAGCGTAAGATAAGGGAGAAGAGAAAGAGAATAGAGAGAATAGATCATGAAATTTATTTATATTTTTAAGGAACCTCAGTGATGTGGAGTTATATTTGGCACTCATTTACACTTTGAAAGGTAGCTTTTTACGGTTCGCTCAACTAAACGAATGTATAATGATGTTGGTTCATCTTTATTTTTATTTCGCACACATTACGCACTCACATGAAGTATTTAAGCGTATATTATATCATAAGAAACTTTTTTGGACGCCTTGTTTCACTGGTGTCCTTTTAGCACTAAAGTGTGTCAAACATCGCGAGTTTCTGCTCGAAAAGCTACGAGAAGCGGCAATGTGTCAATGTGTGCCTCTTTATTGCTTCCACATTTCGGAGTAGATCAGGGCTCTTCGTTGATGGGTGAGACTTTTGCAAATACAGACATCGATTGTGATCTACATCTTAAATTTAAAATCGCGTGGAAAAACGACACCCATTCTTTGTATGCATTCAGTGGCGCAGTAGATTCCGCATTTAAGGCAAACGTCGAACGGCTTCTCGAGCAGGTACATGGCCAAGAATCCGCCTGTGAGAGCGTCACCAGCTCCATTTGTGTCAATAATCTTTTCTGGTTCTAACTGAGGCACTGGATATTCGTCAACTTTTGGGTCATTGCTGCGAGCGACCAGTACGGGATTCGGACCTTGAGTGACCACCACGGTTCGTGTGCCCACTTTCGATGGTTCGTTGGCGATTTGTTTCGCGATTTCTTTCATATCACTCGTCTGCAAGTAGAGAAAAAGTGAATTTTCGAAATGACGCAAAACAATGTTTTCTTTTGAGCACTAAAAATAAGCAACAAATTCTTGCGTGGAAACACATTCGAGGCGTTTAAAACAAGAATGATCTGTGTGAATGGGAGTGAAGAGATCTTTTCTCTCCGGAATTCGAGGAATACAAGGAATGAATAGAGTGTGATTTACGAGACAAACTAACGACAAGTAAAAAGAATAAAGACAAATAAAAATAGAAAGGGTCGCCGATTTTCTGTCCGTTTTCAGTGTAGCGGGTGAAGTGAGAAATCGCAGAGGATTAACTTGAAAAGTTATGAAATTCACCTGATATCCTCTCATTTTTGCAAACGCGGCGACTTCGTATTCGTTGCCAAATAAATAATTAATATACGGAACAATTTCCATCAACTTGTCACCATACTTTTCGCTAACATATGGGGCTCCGAGGTTGAAAAAAAATTTCTTGGGCTTAAACTTGTCGGCGATTGTTTGATGGGCAAGAGCTATCACCGAATCCGGTGTTACTGCTAAGGTATGGCCGGACAGGTAGTAATATCTCGCTTTCTCAACCCAATGCCAATGTCTTAATAAATGCTCTTTGTTTAGCTTCTCGGACGCACCCAAAAAAGCACAATTGCTTCGACTTTTTCCATTATCTGTGATTAGCACTGCACAAGTACCTGTTGCAACGTTTTCTTCCACATTGTACAAAACTCGAACACCGTCGCCTTTCGCTTTCTTCTCCATCATTCGGCCGAAATAATCATTGCCAACACAGCCCATGAAAGCAGCAATTCCATGTCGATTTTTGCCTAGAATCCACTGCACGAATCGCATCGTGTTTTGCGTCGCTCCTCCAGCGGAGTAATCTATTTCAAATGTGTTGATGAGATCTTCGTAAAGAAGTTCTTGCTTTGAATCGGCCACCACAGCCGCATTTTTCGGCAAATTGTATCTGTTGAAAATAATGTGAAAATTTTTTAAATAAATTTTAATTAATTAATTACAAAATAAGTTGAAAGCTTTTAAATTTAAAAAATGATCAAGCACAATAATCAAGTAAGAAAATATTTTTTGTTTAGAAGTCAAAACTCACTTTTGCAAGAATTCATCAGTTACAGTGGCAGTGATGTCCAGCAAAGGATTGCCGAAGCCGAAAAGTTCGCCCTCACTTGAATAAACAATTGATTTCAGTGAAAAAAGTTTTTCGGTAAGGCAGATTATAAGCTTACCTCAAAGTAGCTGTCATATCACGTATTTAAAAATCACAATTTCGTTGTTATTTACACGAAAAGAAGTTTTCTTTCGTATTTAAAAAAGAGCGAATAAAAACTGTCGACGGCTTAATATCGATTCACAATTTG
Source organism: Dinothrombium tinctorium (assembly GCA_003675995.1). Classification (NCBI taxonomy): domain Eukaryota; kingdom Metazoa; phylum Arthropoda; class Arachnida; order Trombidiformes; family Trombidiidae; genus Dinothrombium; species Dinothrombium tinctorium. The sequence continues at coordinate 1,391 of NCKU01000884.1, read as the reverse complement.
TTTCGAATGAAACTCTAATCAAACTTCAAGCAGTCAACTCGAAAATTCGAGTCAAATTGACTGCAAAAATGAATTTAAGCAAAAGATGAATTAAAGCAGAAAAGATGAAATTGAAAGAAACGGCGGATCTTAAAGTGCACAGAAGATGTTTGTGCGATTCGAGCGAACGTGTTTGCGACACACAAAAATTTTTAGCGAAAAAAGTAACATGATTCGGTATAACCGACGAATGTGCGTAAAAAACGCACACGCATAGTCTTGTTAATTTGGTATACTGTGCATTTTTGTTCGCAGTCGTGAAACGTAGCGAATGAAACCAAATTTAGTAAATGCTGTAAATAATATCTTTTCTGTTCGAGTTTCGAGATGAAACGAAAGAAGGAAAATGCGACAAGTTTCAAATATTTATATGGCTTAATATTGTAAATAAAGATTCTTTAAAACTGATTTCATTTTTATCGTGTTTTCCCTTCTTTCACATATTTAAAAATTGTGTTTATTTTGTAGCTTTTTTCGGCTTTTGAAATCGTTTTTCATATTTAATTTTGGAACACTTTAAAAATTATTTCTATCTTAAATAAAATAGTGTTTTCACTAATTGTAGATTATCCTTTCAAAATAAAATTATTATTATTAATGCGTACACATCGTGAAAAGCTAAGTTCGTATTCAAGAGTATAAGAGAATCGAAAATAGAAGTCAAATTAAAATTTTCGCAAAACATTGCGATAGATGATACATCTAACAGCGAATTTTCAAATTAGGTGCTTGCTAAATGAGGCGTTTGTTGCATTAAATGCTTAAATAATATTATTAAATCATTAGCGAAACAAATATTTACGCCTTATGCATAAAACACGCAGTAAACATATTTATGAATAATTAAATTTATAGTGAAAACATTGAAATAAATTAGAGTAAAGATTTGTAGACAAATTAGGCCATTTGTAAAACAAAATTTTTTATTTCCAAAAAAAGGTTTTTTGTCCATAAACTTAAAAATCTTATAATTTCATTGATATTCTTCAAAACTATTTATTAACAATCAAAAAATTAATGAATGACAATTGAATGTTGCTTGCCAAAGTTTATCTAAAGTTGACAACTGAGAGAATAGAAAATTCTATCAAATAGGATAAAGGGTGCAAATAATCTCTCACAAAAAACTTTATCTTTTATATTTTTGTTACTAACCAAAGCTCAATATATGTTTTGAATGAACACTGAATTAATGAATTGCAAAGTTTTTAAATAAGCAAAATATTTTCTCATGTAAAATTTTTAATTTTTTTCAACCATTGTCAATATTGGTTTTGTTCATTGTTTTAGTTCGTTCAACTTCAATTTTCAGCCAAATATGTATTATTTCAGCAATAAATATTGTTTTTTTT